>PVIC010005783.1:0-16715 GCA_004025085.1 Thryonomys swinderianus
TTTGGTTGAGTTTTTTAGGATCTTCTACATAGAGTATCATGTTATCGGCAAATAATGAAAATTTAACTTCTTCCTCACCTATTTTTTAAACTAGATTCTTTATTGGTACATTTTATATACAGCTCAAAATCACACTCAACATTGGAGAATTTGTACCAGTATATGACACAAGTTAATTCTCATTTTTACCCATATTCCTACCCACCCCACAATCCCCACCCCCATATTTATGTTCTTGCTTTTTCTTTCCAAATAATAATTATGCTTTTCCCTCATTACTTTCCCCTACCACAATCCTCACCTGTCTTTATTCCTTTTATTTCTTTCTCTTGTTGAATTGGTGTGACTGTTTCCATATTGAACAGGAGTGGTGATAGGGGACATCCTTATCTCATTCCTGATCTTAGTGTGAATGGTTTTAGTTTTTGACCATTAAGTATGATGCTGGCTGTTGGTTTGTCATAAACTGTTATTAGGTTTAGATAAAGTCCATCTATTCCAATTTTCTGTAGGGTTTTGATCATGAATGGGTGTTGGATTTTGTCAAATGCTTTTTCTGTATCTATTGAGATGACCATGTGGTTTTTGTCCTTGAGTCTGTTAATGTAGTATATTACATTTATTGATTTAAATATGTTGAACCATCCTTGTATTCCTGGGATAAATCCAACTTGTTCAGGGTGTACAGTGTTCTGTAATTTTTCTTGAAGATGTCTTTCACCTTTTTGCTTTTGAGATACGTTATTTATTTTTGAGCTGTTGTGAATATAGTCGTTCTCTGAATTTCTCAGCTAGTTCATTATTGATGTACAGAGAAGCTAATGATTTTTATGTTGATTTTTTAAATCTCACTATTCACTTTCCTGAATTAATCAGATTATTTTTGGTAGAATCTTTAGGGTATTCGTGTATAAGATCGTATTATCTGTAAATAAGGATAATTTGACCTCTTCTTTTACTCTTTGTATTTCTTCTATTTATTTTGCCTAGTTTCTTGGGCTAAAATTTGAAGTACTACATTGAATAGAAGTGGATAGTATCTTTCTTTTCTTACTTTCTTTTCTTTCTGGTTTCTTTTTTGGTACTGGGGAACAAACTCAGGACTTTGTGCTTTCAAGGCAGGCTCAGCATCTCTTGACTTTTATTGTTATATAATACCTTTTAATCTCTGGTAACAGTTTTTCAGAAAGCTTATTTGCCCATTATCTGTATAGCCACTTCTTTTACTCACTGTTGGCATGGAATTATTTTCCCCTCCTACTTTTTTCCTTTTTCCTTTCTTCCTTCCTTGCTTCCTTCCTTCTCTCTCTCTTTCTTTCTTTTCTCTCTCTCTCTCCCTCCTCCCCCCTCTGTCTTTTCCCACACTGTGTATCAAACCCATAGCCTTGTACACAACTTCATTGTTCTAGTTTAATCCTACATGTGTCTTTCAATCTAAAGTAAGTGTCTGGGAAATAAATTGGGGAAATAATACCATTCACAATAGCATCAAGAAAAGTGACACTTGGGAGACAGAGGCAGGAGGATTGCTGAGTTCAAGGCTTGCCTGGGGTGCATAGTAAGCTCAAGGGCAGCCTGAACTACAAAGCAAGACCCTGTCTCAAAAAAGAAAAGAAAAGTGAAACACTTACCAATAAACCTCATCAAGTGAAAAACCTCTTCAGTGAAAACTATAATACTCTGAAAAATGAGATCAAAGAGGACACCAGAAAATGGAAAGACATCCCCTTTCCTGGATAGGCAGAAACAGTAATGTCAAAATGGCCATACTTCCAAAATTGATATTTGGATTTAACACAATCCCAATTAAAATAAAACAGCATTCATTCCTCACAGAACAAGAGAAACAATTCTAAAATTTGTATGGAACCAGAAGAGACTCAGAACAGCAAAAGCAATTCTGGGCAAACAAGAACAAAGCAGGATGCATCATAATCCAGGTTTAAAGTTATATTACAAAGCTATGGGTAGAAAAGCATCATGATGCTCACACAAAAACAACTGTGGATCAATGGAACAGAATAGAAAATGCAGAAATAACCTCAGACACATTCAACCATCTGATTTTTGACAAATTGGTCAAAAAAACCACAAACATTGGAGGAAAAATACCCTCTAGAAAATTGTTCTGGGAAAAGTGGCTATATACATGCAGAAGACAGAATCTATATCTGTATCTCACCATGTACTAAACTAAAATCAAAGTGGATTAAAGATCTAAATATAAAAGCAGAAACAGACTACTGGTAAGGCAAATTCTTGATGTTATGGGAGTAGGCAAGGGCTTTCTGAACAGAACCCAAATTGCACAAAAAATAACACCAAGAATCAGCAAAAGAAAATATATCAAATTAAAAAGCTTCTGTACATCAAAGGAAACAAGCAACAAGAGTGATGAGACAATTGATAGAATGGGAACTAGTATCTAGACTATATAAAGAACACAAAATTTTGACACCCTTCCTGCAAATAACTCGGTAAAAAAAAAAATGGGCAAAAATTCTTAAATCATTTAAAGAAAAGAGTAAGTGAGATGAATAGACAGTTTTGAAGAAGAAATACAAATGGCCAATATATTAAAAAATGTTTATTAGAAAAAATTGTGATCATAATAGAGAAATGCAGATGAAAACAACACTGACATTCCATCTTACTCCAGAAAGAATGACTATCATTAAGAAATCAAATAATAACAAATGCTGGTGAGGCTACAGGAAATAAGGAACATTTCTGTATTGTTGGTGAGAATATAAACTAATGCAACCACTATCAAAATCGGTATGGAGATTCCTCAGAAAATAAAAATAGAAATTCCGTTCAACCCAGCTAGTCCCTTTCTAAGTATCTTTCTGAAAAAGTTAATCTCATCATATCACAGTGATATAGGCATTCCCATGTTTATAGCAGCACATTTCATAATACCTAAATCTGGGGCTGGGGATGTAGCTCAGTGGTGGTACCGCCTGCCTGGCAAGTACAGTGTCCTAAGTTTGAACTCCAGTTCCAGAAAAACCATAATATTGTTGGCCAGGGATTTAGCTCAAATGGTACTACCTTGGAAGCACAAGGGTCTGAGTTCAATCCCTGGTACCGCCAAAATTAAAAAAACAGAATAAAACACCATAATCTTGGAATTGGCCTATATGTCCATCAACTGATGAATGGATAGAAAAAAATGTAGAATGCATACACAGTGGAATTCTACCCTGCTAAAGAAGGATGAATTTGTAGGAAAATGGATGCATTTTGAGACGACCATAATGTTAAGAGAAATAAATCATACATAGAAACATAAATATTGCATGTTACCACACTCTTATGTGGGAAACCCAAAGTATAAATAAAGCACAAAATTTTAAAATAATAAAAGACAAGGAGATAATTTTTTTTTTGACAGGGTCTCACTTTGTAGTTCAGGCTGGCCCTGAGCTCACTATGTAGCCCAGGCAAACCTGGAACTCAGCAATCCCCCTGTCTCTGCCTCCCAGGTGCTGGGATTACAGGCATGAGCCACCACGCCTGGCACTGTGGTATGTGGTATTGATTGCTGGTAGGTGTGAGTTACCACACCCAGCATTGTATGTGGTTACTGGGGATCAAACTCAGGACCTTGCGCTTGCAAGGCAGGTGCTGGAACCACTGAGCTAAATCTCCAGCCCAGGAGATAGATCTTTTGCAAATGGAAAAGGACCAAGAGATGGAGGGAGGAGATAGGGAACAGAGGCAAAAGTAATATAAAAACAATTACAATTAAAATGTGTCATATATGTGAACCAATTCCCCACAATTAATGTGAGCATTATGTACTTCAAACATGTAGTAATAAAAATTAAAAATAAGAGCCGGAGATTTAGCTCAGTGGTTCTGGTGCCTGCCTCGCAAGTGCAAGGTCCTGAGTTCAATCCCGGTAACCACATACAATGCTGGGCATGGTGACTCATACCCACCAGCAATCAGTACCACATACCACAATGCCAGGCCTGGTGACTTATGCCTGTAATCCCAGCACTCAGGAGGCAGAGGCAGGAGGATTGCTGAGTTCAAGACTTGTCTGGGCTACATAGTGAGTTTAGGGCCACCCTGAACTACAAAGTGAGACCCTGTCTCAAAAAAAGAAAAAAATTAAAAAGAAGTCTCTTGCCGGGCGTGGTGGCTCACGCCTGTAATCCCAGCACTCAGGAGGCAGAGACAGGAGGACTGCTGAGTTCGAGGCTTGCCTGGGCTACATGGTGAGCTCAGAGCCAGCCTGAACTACAAAGCGAGACCCTGTCTCAAAAAAAAAAAAAAAAGTCTCTTACAATGTATAGTTGGGCTTGTTTTTTAAACAATCCATTCTGCTTTTAATTGGATAGTTTAATCTATTTACATTTAATGTAATTACTGATAAAGAACTTCTGCCATTTAGCTATTTGTTTTCTATATGTGTGATGTATTTTTGTTGTTGTTGTTGTGTAGTTTTAAGTTGGATTTTGCTGTGTCCCAGGCTGACCTTGAACTGTGTAGCTCTGGCTAGCTTCAGAATCATGATCCTCCTGCCTCAGCTTCTCAGGGTACTAGGATTCTGGGTTTGCATGACCATGGCTGGCTTGTCTATATCTTTTTAGTCCTCATTTCCTCTATTATTATCTTCATAAGTTAGATTATTTTCTAGTATGTCACTTTAGTTTCCTTGTTCTTCTACTACATTTTTTGGAATTTTTTTAGAAATTATAACTAAGATTTTATAACAATCTACTTTAAATTTTCCCACACTTGGGCCAGGGATTTAGCTAAGTGGTTCTGGCATCTGCCTGGCAAGCTCTAGATCCCAAGTTCAGTCTCCAGTACCACACACTACAGCGCCAGGTTTAGTGGCTCACATCTGTAATCTCAGCACTAGGGAGGCAGAGGCAGGAGGATTGCTGAGTTTGAGGCTTGCCTGGGCTACATAGTGAGCTCAGGGCCAGCCTGAACTACAAAGCGAGACCCTGTCTCAAAAAAAAAAAAAAAAAAAAAAGGTTTCCAGCACCATTTACTTCTTCACTTCTTCTCACTATTCAATTTATTGCAGTGTGGCTTCCAAGCATCAGTTTCAGTGGATGCTTTTCAGTTCTCTCCTACTGGTCCTCCAACATTTTTGTACAGTGTTGATCATTTTTACCTTAAAAATGCTTTCTGTTTGCCTTCCATCTGTTAATTCTAGCTTTCCTTTGGCCTGCCTGGATTCTTCCTCACAGTATTCTTTGCTGTTTCCTTCTCTCATCAAGTGTAAAACAGTGTCTCTCAACTGTTTGACACCTCAGGCTACTTAGTGAAGTCTTCCAGGCCCAGGATATCAATTTTAAGGATACTTATAGTAATGGTGAATTTTCTTTTCTTTTCTTTTCTTTTTTTTTTTTTTTTTTGAGACAGGGTCTCACTTTGTAGTTTAGGTTGGCCCTGAGCTATGTAGCCCAGGCAAGCCTTACACTCAATAATCCTTATGCCTCTGCCTCTCAAGGGCTGGGATTACAGGCGTAAGCCACCATACCCAGGATTGTGGTATGTGGTCCTGATCGTTGGTGGGCATGAGTCACCACACCCAGTATTGTTGTATGTGGTTACCGGGATAGAACCAGGGACCTTGAACTTGCTAGGCAGGTGCCGGAACCACGGAGCTAAATCTCCAGCCCAGTAATGGTGAATTTTTTCATACAGTAAGATGGTTTTTATATATGAGACTGACTCTGAGTTCTTTTCTGTCCACTTTGTTAACTGTATCCTTAAGGATTTAAGTCATTTCTACAGAAAGGCCTCTGTTACTTCTTGGCAGTACCCTGCTTTTTCCTTTTCCTCTTCATACTAGTTAATTATTAAATATACTTAAAATACCTTAAGCTTGTTGCATCAATACGTAGTATTTATGGTATATCAGATCATTAATCTTCACAATAATACTGCACATATTCTGGGGCTGGAGAGCATAAACTCTATTTTACAGATCAGGAAAAAAAAGCAAAAAATAAAACAAGGTCATTTGTTTTCATCTTTCAAAAGTTTTATTGTGATAAGCTATAGTTTTAAATTTATTCCTTTTTTTTTTTTTTTTTTTTGAGACAGGGTCTCACTTTGGAGTTCAGACTGCCCCTGAGCTCACTATGTAGCCCAGGCAACCCTGGAACTCGACAATCCTCCTGCCTCTGCCTCCCAAGTGCTGGGGATTACAGGCATGAGCCACCATGCCCAGCATTGTGGCATGTGGTACTGATTGCTGGTGGGCTTGTGTCTCCATGCCCAGTATTATTGTATGTGGTTACTGGGGATCAAACCAGAGGCCTTGTGCTTGCTAGGCAGGCGCTGGAACCACTGAGTTTAATCTCCAGCCCAATTTATTCCTGTTTTGAGATTGTAGAGACCCTTGATAGGTATGATCATTTTTTCATCTAATTTGTGAAATCTGAGGCCATTGCCTCCACAAATATCCTTTCTACCCTATGCTTTCCCCTTTTTCAGGAAAGCCCATTGTACACATGTTGGTGTCCACCCAGGTCTCTGAAAGCTTTAGTTTTTTTATACTTTCTCTTACTCAGAATAATCTCAGTTGACTTACAAATTTATGGATTCTTTTTCTGCTTAATTGTAGCTGCTCCTCTAGTAAGGTTCCTATTGTACTTAAAAATTCTATTAAACTCTTTCTATGATACTAATACTGAGGATTGAACACAGGGCCTTCCTGCTGAACTACAACTCTAGTACTTTTTTTTTTGAGACAGTCTTGCTGAGTCACTAAATTGTCTAGGATAGATTCAGACTTCTAGTCCTCCTGCTTCAGCCTTCCAGAGTGCTGGGATTATAGGTGTGTGCCACCACAGCCAGTTGCTATTATAGTCTTCAACTTCAGAGTTCTTACCTAAGATTTTTATGGGTATTCTGTATTTTTTAAGGCCCCTTTCTCATCTTTCATTTAGTGTTTTACATGTGTTTTCCTTTACTTCTTTGAATATATTTAAAATAGTCAGTTTTAAATCTTTGTCTAGAAAGCCCAATACTTGGGCTTCTTTAGAAACAATTTCTATTTTTTTTTCCTTTTGTATAGGCCACAATTTCTTGCCCCTTTGTCTGTTACATAATTTGCATACATTTAGCCCTCAGTCAGCTAGCTGACAGCTGTGTCTTGATCTTTACTTCCTGCTTGTGCAGGTTGGAGTTCAGCATAAAGTGTGAGTGAGTTTAAGGCCTCCTTGGGTGTTTCCTGAGCATGTGCACATCCTGGTCTGCCCGTGACCTTCTTGATTCGTAGGACTATGTTGGAAATTTTTGAAGTCCCCCTGGACATCTCATGTCCTTTATGCCCTATTATTTACCTGAACAATAATCATTTTGGGAAGCTGAAGCAAGTGCCTCTGATTGTCTGCAGCAAACAATTCTAGGGAAAAGGTTTTTCTGCATGTAGTGAGCTCTGGGCTCTGAGACCTGATGAGCCTGAGTTCGGGGGAGCCACTAGACAGGTCAAATGATGAGTTCTCTTAGAATTATGTTTCACAGCTCCAACCCTGCTCCTTCCCTCTAGTGACTGCCATACTTGTTTTCAGCATGATCGCGGCCTATTCGTTTTACTAGCTATTGTGGAGCTGGAGAAGAGAAAAAGAGTGTAAGGAAAGTTAAAATAATGCTACAAAGTTTGTTTTTTAAAAACTGACATTCAGCTGTCTCTTGGAATACCCATTCTCCAGGTTGCTGCAAGCTCTTTAACAATTTCTGGAGTTCAAACAAAGTTGATATGACCACTTTTGCCAGTTGCCTCATTGCTCTTTTTGGGGGGCAGGCTGTGCTGGGGACTAAATACAGGGCCTTTGAGTAAGCTACATTTTCAGCCCCTTCTTAGAAATTTTTAAAAATTTTTTTGATTCAATATTTGTGTTGGTAAATTGCCCAGGCTGGACTGGAACTTCTGATTCTCCTCAGCTTTCCAGAGTGCTAGTATTATACATGTGCACCATCATACCTGGCTTGTCATTGGTTCTATGGAAGAAATAAATTTTGGTGCTCTTTTTTTTCCCACCAGTTTTGATGCTATCACTCCACTCAATTTAATAACCTGTCCTTAATTATACCTTCCAGTAATCTCAAGTTAGAGGGGAAAACAAAACAGATGTGTTAGAGCGCATCAAGACAGTAATGGGTACTGACCCACAGCCTTGTGAAATGGAGGTGGAAGTTTGTGAGACACTGCTAGGTGATTTGTAAGCCTTTTCACTTAGCATGAACCCCCTACTGCTAACATATATACTAAATTTTTGGTCCCCATTTCTTTTGCCCTGGCCCCAAGTATCTTGAATCTGTTTTCTGGTTCCTGGATTATCATACAGGTTAATTTTTTTTCTAGAAACTCCCTCACCAGCCTCAACTCACCACCTATCTTACAGGTGAGTAACATTATGCTTCTTTTCTCCGGGGATCTGTTCACTCTTCCAGCAGCCCTGGAATTACCTCTCCACTGGTTTATCCCAGTGAAGTTTATAATCTACTTTACAAACAAAAGAGCAGGTTGAATAGCCCTGTGTTATATGCATCAAATTGTGTTTTCACAAGCAGTGGATTTCTTCTTCTCTAGCCTAAATGTTTAGGCTCTTCCTTTACACATGCATTTTACTTTCATGTTGCCTTTTCTCTGCTATTGTTTTATTTCCTCTCCTTAGAACTCCATCTACCTCTTCTGGGATTCTTTATGTCAGACCATTTCTAAATGGGGAGTCAGGCCACACAAGAGTTCTCACACCCAACAGTTCCGGTAAGTTAACATTCCCTAAGGGGTTGGGGACCACTGGTACAAACTATAATGACTTCCAAGGTGACAAATGGTTGACATTTGCCCTTTAAAAAGCATTGCTCTCTGTTTGGTTCCTTCATTTTTTTTTTAAAGAGTTACTCTATTTCCTGTACCTGAATTTTGACTGCATAATGCTCAACTTGTCACCAGTTGAGTTCTGCTATTCTGCCCCGTTGACCTATAAGATTAGAACGCACTGGATCTCTCATTTGTTCATTTTAGATTCCCCCTATATATCTACAGGATTAGAATACACTGGATCTCTCATTTGTTTGTTCATGTAGATCCCCCTATATTGAACATGATGGAAGCTCAATTCTGAGGATTATAAAATCACTATCTTTGGGCCAGAGATTTAGTTCAGTGGTTCCAGTACCTGCCTGGCAAGCGCAAGTCCCTGGTTCGATCCCTGGTAACCACATACAATAATACTGGGCGTGGTGACTCCCACCAGCAATCAGCACCATATACCACAGTGCCGGGCGTGATGGCTCACGGCACTCGGGAGACAGAGGCAGGAGGATTGCTTAGTTCGAGACTAACCTGGGCTACACAGTGAGCTCAGGGCCAGCCTGAACTACAAAGCAAGACCCTGTCTCAAAAAAAAAGAAAATCAATATGCTGGGTGTGGTGGCTCACGCCTGTATCCCAGCACTCAGGAGGCAGAGACAGGAGGATTGCTGAGTTTGAGGCTTGCCTAGGCTACATAGTGAGCTCAGAGCCAGCCTGAACTACAAAGCGAGACCCTGTCTCAAATTTAAAAAAAAATCATCAATATTCTTTTTCCTCTTTTGCAGTACCAGGGATAGAGCTGATCTTGTGCTTAGCAGGCAAGAATGATACCAGTTAAGCTACATCCCCACATCTCATCTCTTTAAATGTACCTCTGCCACCAGCCCTCTTGCTAAAGAGCTACTACCTTTCATGGCCCACCTAAAAAATACTCCATTTTTCCACTCGCGGTTAAATCTCAAGATTGCTCTGTTGGGGCTGGGGATTTAGCTCAAGTGGTATCATGCCAATCTTGGACACACAAGGGCCTGAGTTTGCTCCCTGGTACTGAAAAAAAAAAAATTGCTGTTTGCATTCTGTCCTCACAGGAAATACTGGCTTTTATAACCTACCTCTTATACTGCTTAGCTTCTAGTCTTTTCCCTCTTGAGGAATGTTCCTTTGATTTAGGAACTATCTGGAGACCCTGACCGCAAATAGTACAGCCCAGAACTGTCCTCACCATTTCCTTTTGTCCTTCAGGTCAGAGGCAGAGCAGAACTCCTCAAGAGACCCTTCCTGGTTTCCAACTACCAGTACCACAGGTAAGGCCTGGCTAGTCTCACTTACCTGTACACAAAAACTCATGTGGCAGGGTTGGTGCACTAAAGGGCTCTGGTCTTGTCAAGGTGGTAGAATGTAACCAGTGCAAAGTGACATGGGTTTTAGATGTAGTAAATGTGTTTGTAATTTTTCAGGACTTTTTTTTTTTTTTGAGATAGGGTCTTGCTTTGTAGTTCAGGCTGGCTGGCCCTGAAAATGCCACCTCCTTGGAAGCCAAAGAACTCTGCTTCCCTGGTAATAATCTCTGGACATGTGGCAATCACATGTTCTAGGTCTTCCAAAACAGTTCAATTTTCAAATAACTGTTATAAATCATCCTTATATCACCCTTAGCCACTGAATTGTTTCATAAGCAGTGACAAAACCTTGTCACACAAGATACATCAAATCTGTTATCTCTAACTTATCATGATACAGTAGGAAAAAAATCTCAGGAAAGCAATAATGATTATGTTCTGATAAAAAAAAACCAGATAATGGCTTCAAAGAGTCTTACTAACCATTTTTGTTTTAAACACTCAAATCTGCCTTCCTTTTCTCTGTTGTAGACTCTTTACCAACAGAGGCAGATGGGGTTATCCAGAGAGAGAGAAGCACCCACCACCTCCAGATAGACCATCAAGAGCTCATCTTTATGTAGCGCTGAAAGCTGGACTGTAGTATCTGGGACCTCCGGGGAGACGGCCTTGGAAAACATACCTCTGCTTTGTCTCCTGGTTTCTCCCTGTTCCTTACTCCTGTATCTTTACCCTACACACCCTATACTACTCCCCAGCAAAGGCTAGTGCTTCAGAAAGATGTTTCTCTCTCCCCTAAAAGACATATGGAGCTCCTATCATCTCCTATGATATGAAACTAAAGTTATAAAAATAATTCTTGGTATCATGCTTGGGAAATTGGACAACACAACTCATCACCTTGCTTCACTTCTAGATCTCATTTTTTGCTTTGGATTTACTATCCCATTGTCAGTGTTAGCAAGCAGCAGCTCTGTTCCTCATCCTTATTGTGCCTTTCCTGTTTATTGTTTCCTTGTGCCTGGTTACTGTTAAATATGTTGTTGATTTTCCTTTGATGAAAATACTTGGAGATAGAGATTTCAGTTTACTAACTCTACAGATAAAGATCCCCCTGTATGATTACTGCACCTGTTACTATTAGAAGCTCTGCAGTGGTGCGATGCGCAAGTGGAGTTACCTACAAGCCTACCGTCTCTCTGTCCTCTGAAGCCTCAGAAATTTTCATTGCTGTCCTGTGACTTCTGGAAAACAATGAAATAGTGTGTGTAGTGACAGATGCTGATCTACTGCCTCAATAGCTTTTGTTCTACCTCAACAAAGCCTGGCCCGTCAAACAGTACAAAGTATACTAGCAAAGAAACTCTAATTGGTGCTGGGAATCCAATCCAGGGCCCCATATGTGCGAGGCAAGTGCTCTACCACTGAGCCACACCCTGGCCCGTAAGTTAGAAATATGAATGGTTTGACTGTATTAATCCCTAAATGACAGGAGTGGCAAAGTGGAAAAGAGAGAAACAATTTAATTTGGGGCCTTTTATTATTACTCTAGGAATGCAGAGTTTCCACTCTTATCTTTAGAAAGTTAATGGATTGATATGCTTTTATAATCTCAACTGATAAAAACCATTCTAAAACATCAATAATTCAGTAAAAGTCCATGGTCCCTCTGTCCCCAAGACAGATGTTATACAAAGGTAAAAGTCTCTTTTCTGGTCACAGATAAAACAGCGAAAAACTGAAAAAAATCATTCTCTGTCAAGCCAGACTGGAGGTAGTGTCAGGTTTGTAAAACCAAACCTGGGACTACTTCTACCACGCTTCGACCAGGAGAACTGTCCCGCCCCCATGACTCTGTAATGTAGTTCTGCTTTTTGTAAAGGACATCTCCCCTAATTCCCACCTCCAATAAATATCCAAACTATTCACCACCACCCAATTTCACAACTTTTTCCGACTCTGTAGGGAAGCTTTACCCTGAGACAAACAGTGAATGGGGTGGGGGTGGGGATTTTGTAGCAATGAAAAGGTAGGAGGCAAGGTGGTCCCAGTGGGAGGAGAACTCTCTGCTGCCTTCTGCCCGTGATTCAGAGATGAAGCAGATGATATTACCAGATTGGTCTGAGGGCAGGAAGTACCTGTGACAAGACCGGGGCAGATTCGAGTGTTAGCTCTGTTACGACTGTGCTGAGGAGCGGGAAGGGTGCAAGGCAGCCTGACAGTCCAGGTAAGTGGGGGTCAGGGTGCACTGGCATCATCAGTTGGGTTATGAACTCCCTACTCCTTTCTAGGTCTCCAGCAAGTGTGGGGATGATGCCTGGCCTCCACTACACCTAGGGAGAAAAATCCCAGAAAAACAGAGGGCAAGAGTCATTGCCTCGCTCACTGTCAGAACATTAGCCCTGCGGCTAGAGGATATGGGGCCGTCCTTCCCCATCCGCCCTCATCTTACTACATCTCCATCACCCACTCTGAAGAACACAATGCTTTTTTGTTCTTTGCCACAAAATAATTTTTAAAATGTCATTTGTTAAAAGTTACTAAATCCCTTCATCTTTTAGTAACAAATCTTCCCTTTTCCTTAGTCCCCCCACTCAGTCCTGTATGAGCACATCATCCTCATCATCCTCATCTTCTTCCTCCTCTTCCTCACCATCTTCCGGCAGTTCTTCTTCCTCCTCTTCCTCTTCTTCATCTAAACAAACCACCACCTCAGCTGGCTCACTTAATCGAGAATCAAACCAATCTCGCAACTGCTGGGTGCTCAGCCTTGACTCCTGACACAGCTGAGGGACATCAGTTTCCCGGAGCTGATGGTGGGCCGCCCAGTACCTCTCCAAGGGCTGTATATCCGGTGGAGGTGGCGGTGCAGGTGGAGGTGGAGTCTTGGCCCACTCTTTCAAGGGGCGAGCAGATGGTGGTGTGGTAGCTACTGCATCTTGGAAACTAGGGCCACCAGGGACTGCATTGTCCCGAAACCATTTTAGTTGCCCGTGCTTCAAGGCATACCGTGTATCACCAAACCACTGAATGATTTCAGGCCTAGGTAACCCCGTGATTTGTTCTAATTTATGGTAATCCTCCCGCCGTGCCCATTGGCACTGTAGGAAAAAGGATTTGAGGATTGCCAGCTGTTCTTTGGTTTTGCGCTTAATCTTTCGCTGGCGTTGCATATCAGGGGAAAGGTATCCTATGGGGCTGGCTCTACCTGCTAGTGAGTTAGGCCGAAGCCTTTGGGACCAGCCTGCTTCCACATGTGGAGGTTGTGCTGGTTCTCTGGCAGAGAGTGACTGTGAGACACAGCTCAGTGGCTGGGGGGGGTTAGGGCTGGCAGTAGCTCCATTAGCCAGTACCTGGAAAGAGGAGGAAGAGGTAGAGGAAGAAGAAGGAGTCACACGAGATGTTGACTCCTCCTTGCAGCTACTGCCTGGTGATGAGACTGGTGATTTATGCTGAGTGTGTGGCTGGTGAACGGCTATGGAGTGGTTCCAGGAAGAGGTACCTACGCCATGTGAGTGGTTGGGAACCCCACCTGCCCGCTCCTTAGAGGGGCTACTACTTTGCTGATTTTGCACAAAATCTGTTTGGTGGGAGAGTGGTCCACTGCCAAGTGTCACGAGGGGTTCCTTTGCTTTCTGGTGACTCAGTGGCAGGCTCTGTGAGGACTCAGGTTCCACCTTCACGCCTTTTATCTGGGTGGACTCATTAGGAGTCAGAGGATCTGTTCCAAGGCCACCTTGTTCTGGAGGTGGGACCTGAGAAGACGGGACCTCCTCTGGCAGCCGCACTACATGATGCGTAAAAGACAGAAGGGATTTGAAATGGAGTTGGTCCTGATGGTAGACCACTCGGGCTCGAGTCTCTTCTATTTCTTCAGATGACCAGCTAATGCCACAGCGGAGGCGCTGGGCCATGAACCACGTCTTGACTTTCTCCATCTGCAGCCCATACCGCAGGCAGAGAAGGGCGATGTCTGCTAGACTGGGATAGGGAAAGTAGCTGAAGGTTTGCAGCAGGTGTTCATTGCTGTCCAGCTCACTGGTCTGGGCTGCTTGGGTCCACACCAGCTGGAGCTCCTCAGAGATTGGAGGGAGGCAGATGAGCCCTGCTGGGGAGCTATGAAGACTGCTGGCCTCTTTACTGGGAGCCATGGCTCCCGTCTCGTGCCCTTCAGAGACAGCTGTAATAAGGAGAGAGACAAACTGTATATAAAATGTACTGATAAAGAATTAAAAAAAAAGAGAGAAAGACAGCTCAACCATTGAGACTCCTCTTTTGGCACATCACACAATTTCTTCCAAACCAGAATAATTGTATTATAGAAAGTACTTTTAAAGTAGTCATGGTATATTGATGACAAAGTGCTCACTTATTTTATTACAATTTCTCTTTATTTTATTGTATTTTTTAATGTTGCCCAAGCTAGTCTCAAACCCCAGAGCTGAAGGGTTCTCCCCCCTCAGACACCTGAGGAGCTGGGACTATGTATGCATGCGCATTACCACACCCAGCGGTCATTCAATCTTCATAACTTTGTAAAGTCACTACAGCCTGCTAGAATTCCCAATTTTTGTATGAAAAAATAAGGTCCATAAAAGTTATGTTGTCCCAAGTCATTCGACCAGTGAATGTTGTTACAAAAACAAAAACCTGTATGTACTGATCAAGAAGGGAAAATTATCCATAAAAATCCATTACCTTTGCAATTCAGACTTGCTTGTGGAAGCTATCCCCTATTTCTCACCCTCTACATGCATGGAATTTAGTCACAAAACGAAGAGTCACAAAGACAAGAGGAGCAGCAAACTCAGAACTATTACTCTTTACCTCCTAACAACATAGGATTACCCTTAGAACATGGAAGTAGGCTGGTAAAACCGATGACCCTCTGGCCAGCCCCTAGCACGTTGTTCCTTTTCCTTTTTGTAGTGGAGTGCTGGGGGAGGGGAATGACCAGTACTTTCAACCCCTGAATTCAAACCGGATAGCTCCTCAACGCGTATCAGTAGGTTGATACTGAGATCTGGGATAAATGGGGCCCACTACCCCTGGGGTTAGGTCTGGCGGATAGGAAACTGTTTCCTCCTCCAAGTCAGCCTCAGAACAAAGGTTATCCCCTCCCCCAGCCTTTGTCTCTTCTAACGGAGCAGCCTCTCTCTAGGGAGCCCAAAGAGCTCCTTCCAACATTAACAGCCCCTCCACTCTGGGAAAGGCCTGAAGCTCTTCGCTCTGCAGCCCAGCTTTCTTCTTAAAGTCAGGTGGACAACTTCATTATAAATTGTAATCAGTTCATGCAAGTAACCTGGCACAACACTGCTCCCGGGGTATAGGGGAGTGGGAACCCGAAGAATACCCTCCAGCTGAGGTACTTCAGCTCCCAAGGTGGGCACTAGACAGATCCTTCAACACTCCTTTTATTACTCTTTGTGGATTATCAACTGTGATTATAAATATTACTTCTCATCCGGTAAGGTTAGGACTCAAGTCCATAAAGTTCAAACAGTGTAATGTCAGGGATATTTATTTATTTTTCTGCGGTGCTAGGGACGGAAGCCAGGGCCCTGCACAAGTTTGGCAGGTGTCCTACCACAGAGGTATGCCCTCAGCTCCAGAAATAAGAATTTTCCATTAAGGACAACCTTGAGTTTGAATCTCAATTCTGCCATTTGATAGTTAGCTACGTGACATTGGTAAAAGTACTGAAATTACATAAGGATCATTTTCTTCATGTGAAAACCGAAGGGTGCTCCCTGGTATGTGGCACATACCTATAATCCCACCGTTCAGGAGGAGTGAGGCAGGAGGAGTTGAAGAAATTAGGGGATCTATGATTTTGTAAACATTTATTTTTCTTTCACAGCACTGAGGATGGAAACCAGGGCCCCTCCTGTGGTGGGCAACTGCTCTACCTGTGAACTACATTCCTAGCCCACAAAATTGCTCACTTTTTTTTGGCGGTACTGGGGATTGAACTCAGAACCTTATACTTGCCAGGCAGGCGCCAAATCCCCAGCCCTTCAAGCTTTTTATATTTAGGGGTTTTGATTTGATTTCAGAATAGATTTTGCTGTTTAAAAAATGTATGGAGCCGGGCTTGGTGGTTTAAGCCTGCAATCCCAGCACTCGGGAGGCAGAGCAGGAGGACTGCTGAGTTCGAGGCTTGCCTGGGCTATATAGTGAGCTCAGGGCCAGCCTGAACTACAAAGTGAGACCCTGTTTCAAAAAAAAAATTTTTTTTTTTCACCAAAAACATGTATGGAAATCATAGCTTTGGAGGACATGCTTCCATAATTTGGGTCTTTTGTGTTTGCAGTGTGTGTTGCCCCCATGGCTACTTCATCTTTTTCCTCCCAGGTTCATCCTAGACACTGCTTTGTGGCCAGGAGCTGTAAGGGCCCGATGGCAGAGGACAGTTGCCTCTCCCTGCTGCGGATAGATAGAACCGCCTCTCCCTGCTGCGGATAGATAGAACCGCCTCTCCCTGTGGCTAAAAAGTAAGACTACGCCCTAATGGAAAAATCCCCAAGAGTTCCCGCTAAAACCAACCCTAAACCCCCCTCCGGCCGTTGCAAAAG
>PVIC010005783.1:16815-49018 GCA_004025085.1 Thryonomys swinderianus
GTAACCCCGCCTTACTCGCAAAACCCTATAAAAATCCCCATCAAGCAAACCTCGGCGCGCAAGTCCACCCTTGGGTCAGGTCTTGCTGCCCCGGGTACCCGTGTATCTCAATAAAGCCTCATGCTGTTTGCATCCGTTCGTCTGAAGTCGGCGTTTCTTGGGTGACGGTCGTCAGACGTAAGCCTTTTAGGACTTACAGAGCCACATCATCATTGAGAGATTGGGGGCCCCAGGCACACCACCAGTCTCAGGAGAGAAATACTTCATGATGGCAGTGCCTGACATCTGCTGACCTCTTCTGTGTGCTTTCCTGTAAGGACACACAATCTACTCTTTAGATAGGAGGAAAATGTAGCATAAAGAATGAAGCTGTCCAATCCAGTGTGAGGATGAGGACAAATACAGATAAGAACCTATAGGAGAACAGCCCTCAGATTCTCATAGCATCATCTTGGTATTTCAGTTCAACATGTAATAAGGCAAATAAAATATCTTGGGATACTATATACATCTTTTTCACTTACACAAAATCCAAGATATGGAAAACTTTCTAAAAGAGAATGGTGGTTTAAATCAAGACACAGCTGTTTAGCTGTTACTTCCCTGAAAGAATATGGCTTTCAAAGAGGAAACTACCACCTGGAGTGGCTTGTGAAAATTATAACAAGTAGGGAAGACCCTCCCTTTTAACCAAAACCACAATTTAGACTGTACAGTGTCTGTGTTCTTGTGTCTTCATTTTGGATTAAGTAGAGAAAGGGAATCAATTCAGAGAAGTAAGGACTCCGTGGGCAAAGGTAGTGGTGAATATTCTGAATAATTACTACATTCGCATCCCTATAAAGTATGCTAGTTATACTTTATTGCTAAAGTGACTAATACAGAATCAGAGCTGGTGTGGTATGGAAATGCATACCTGTAATCCCAGAACTAAGGGAGGCTGAGGCAGGAGGATGGCAAGTTGGAGCCCAGGCTGGGCAATTTAGCAACTTAGCGAGAATTTATCTCAAATTTTTAAAAAGGGTGATGTAGCTCACTCAGTACAAAGGCCCCGGATTTAATCCTGAGTAGTGAGGGGGAGGAGGGGTATAACACCCTTCCTTCCCTTGGCTTTCTGGGTCTTTGGTTAGATGGCAGCAAAGAACTAGCATCTTAAATTTCCAGTTGCAGTGTTTATACAGACTTGGAGCTTTGTAGTTGAACCTAAGTTTATGTTTAAAGTCGAAGACAAAGTGGGAAATAGGTATGATGCTGAATTTCCTAAATCTTTATTCAAGACAAACCCTGAATTATTGCCTGAAATATGTTTTCACAGTAAAGTAGTAAGGGCCTTAAAGACTTTTGTTGGATCCTGAACCTCTCTAAAATTCAGATAAAAGTTACAGACTGTCAGATTAACACCTCTGTCTTGTACTCCCATCTTAAAGGCAATAGTAGTAATTACTTCAAGATAAAAGAGAAGCTTGATGTAAACGAGTAAGAGTGGAAAATTGGAGAGTTGGATTAAGGGAAGTAGGTATTTATGGTATCACTTGGAGAGAGGGTGAAGAGCGCTCAAATATACAAGAGCCTGCCTTAACTGGTTTACTGGTTACATGATCAATAACCACAGTGCCCCAGATTCCAGAGGTTAGTAGGCTGCTTCTAGTGCATCCAAATCACTAGCTTCATTCAGTTGTTGATGTGCTTGCAACAGTTTTGTATGACTCCAAAACTGCTTATCCCCAGTTTTTCATTATCAGTGTAATAATGTAATTAAACATCACATAACCTATACAAAAACTAAATCCGACACCTTTCCTATGAAAATTAAACCAAATGCTTTGGAGAGACATAATACAAAGAAGAATATACAATTAAAAACTGATGAATGAGGAGTGGGTAGGACAACTGTAAAATATTAAGGATGAGACTTAAAAATCTCAAAAGCATTCTTCACTTAGACTGCTACAAGTATCTGATCTCACTTCACTTTAAAGAAACCAAAACTGCAAATCACAGAGGATCGAAGTGCCTGAGTGAGCCTCACCTCAGACTGCACACTAAAAATTACCTGGGAAACCAAAACTGGGCCTCCCTCCTCCCGGTTTTATTTTGTTAGTCTAGACTGGGGCCCGGTCATCCATAGTTTTAAAAAATTCTCAGGGTGCTGCCAGGTTTGGGATTCCCTTGGTAGTTAATACTAGAAAGACAACTGGCAACTACCATCCGCGGGCTTACACACAGAGTCTCAGCACTACACCAAAAGAACATGAGATGAATGCATTTTTAATTATAATGTTTTAAGATAATGTATACATCGTTTAAAAAATTCCCAACGTTGGCTCTTTCAATTACTGCTGTCTACCTATCTTAAGTCATATAATGTAAAAAGGGATTAAAAAATATAGTGAGAAGAAGGTTCATAGGTTAAGAAAGATCTGATCTGCCCCAACACTACCAAACAGGTCTCAGCTTGAGTCTTCTTTCAGTTTAGAAGTCTCAGATTAGGGTGCAACACCAGAAACCTATGAGGATTCGAACTGTTTCCTGGTCTGGACACAAGTCAGAGGGGCAGTTTCTTCTAAACCTTTCATTCCCAAAGGGCACTGCTCCCCAGAAGTAAGGTCGGGTTCTGTACATGTGTTATGGTCGCCTGGAGTAGGTCATGGGGATAAGTTGGGGGAGGCCTGGGAAGGAAATGTTTCTTCTAACCTCCATTTCACAGGCAGTCTAGAAGCCTCCGAACTGGGTCAGAGAACAAAAAGTTGCTGCACTTGGGGGCGATGAGCCCCAGGAGACAGACGAATCTCAACCGTTCCTTAGCCAAGGGCGTCCCAAACCAGCCGTACCCTCCTCCCTACACACCTCTTTGCCCTCCCCCGGTTACAACTGGGAATCGAAAAGTCCAGAGCAGCAAGGGGAGAACACTGGGCGACTTCGGACCTAGTACTGTACAGTATCCACCCCCTGCCCCCAGCCGGCCGGGCGTGGGGCTCCGGAGGTCGGAGAGCGTACACCGGCTGGGAGGGGAAATCCAAGGGGGCTGGGATCACTCACCGCGGTCCGGCCCGGGCGGCGGCTCCCAGCCTCGCACCAGGGGCTGGGGGGGGAGGGGAAGAGGGCAGGGGGTTGGTTCCAGGTGGGAGTAGGTTGCTGCCCCGTGCGGCCTGCTCCGAGCCCACCCGCTCGGAGGCCCAGGACCGGGACTGCCCCCCCAACCGCCCACCCCAGAGAGCGCGCAGATTCTAGCCCAGCCCTCCCAGCTCCAGGGAGTTGGAGGCCAGGCGGACGGGTGGGGCGGGTTTCCAGGGGCGGCACCAAAGTGGCCCGAGCTCTGATTGGTGAATATGGATGGGCGGTTACCGGCGCAGCGCGGTGGGCCGGCTATTGGCTGCGTGGATCTCGGCAGAAGCCGGCAATTGGCTGCATGATCCTGAACCTGAGTCAGCTATTGGGTGCGTGGGACGGTATTCCCCCCTTAGGGTGCTGTGAACGATACCTCCCCTTAGCCTCGACCTGTAGGTGCTGGACCTGCAGAGTACAGCTGCGCAGCTTCTTTTCGAAATTTCTCCTTTGGTGAATTGTCTGGATCCAAGAAACTCATTTCCCTCCTCTTGAAGGCAGCTCTCCGAGAAGACCTTTTTAATAGCCCCTCCTCAGGTTTAAAAACGAACTACACCTTCCCCAACCCAGAGTCCAACCGCTCCCAGCAGCGTCAGCTGTAACGAAGCAGCGTCTAAAGCAACTGGGAACTCGTTTGAAGATAGATCAGATGTCTTGCCACCCGGAAGGACCAGGTTCTTAGAAGCCCAGAGCTTCGCCAGACAGGTGTTCCCAAGAACGAAATGCTGGCTCTCTCCCTGCCTTAGTGAAGAGGATTTGGGGCGCTATCATATTTGGGGACCTTGGTTTTCTCTTTCACCAAAGTATTATTCCACACGGTATAAAGATCTGGGTCAAAACTGTATATTTAGGATTATCCGTCTTCTGATTAAAACTTGGGAGCAATATTTTGTGAAGTGATCCTTTTGGTCTCATGTTAGTCTTTGGAAAGACCTTGTTTTGTCTAGCCAGGTCATTTTCAGACTTCTCCCCTTATTCTCAGAACTCATCACTTCTCCCTCACATACTCCAAGAAACCAGCCACAAAACTACTTTTCATCATTCCACTGCCAGAGCTCTTCTGGGGTTACCAGAATCATTAAGTGCTTCTTGCTGAACTTTATTTTCTATTGCCCCTTCTTTGTCCCTTGCGCCGGCCTACTGCCCCTCCTGCCTCTTTCCTCCTTTTCAATAACATTGTCAACTCCTAAGAGCAATTCCTCGTCCTTCAAACACATTAAAAGCTTCACAGGAGTAAACAACAGAAAGTCAGTTTTAAGATTAGAAACCTAGCAGGGAGTAGTGGCACACACCTCTAATCCTGGTACTCTAGGAGCCTGAAGCAAAAGGATCACACATTCAAGACACCTTAGGCAATTTAATGATTTAATGAGACTCTATCTCAAAATAAAAACGACGAACTAAAAGAGCTGCGGATGTAGGTCAGTGTAAAAGCCCCAAGTCTAAGAAATCTAAAGTTTCAGGGCCTCCCTCACACAGATCTCTTCCAAGGCACTGGAGGAGCCCCAGCACCATGGTAATGTTACAGGTTTTTATAAAACTCGAAATACATCTCTAACCGTAATTGGTTAAGATTTGTCATACTTTTCCTTTCTGACTTACCCTCCAAAACATTTCCCCTTTTGTCATTTGGCAGTAAGAGGCCATGTACATTTTGGGATTTGCTTAGGAAACTGAAATGAAGATACATTACTCCAGGTTCATTAGTTATACTTGGCTCTACAGTCACTTCTGTGAATAAATTATCCACATATTGATGTGGACCCAAATGTTTTTTCCCCAAATTCATACTAGAAGTAAACCCTCAGCATTTCAGAATGTGACTATTTGGAGATAAAACTTTTTAAAAGGTAATTTAAATTAAAACGAAGCCTTTAGAGTGGGTTCTAATACATATGACTAATGTCTTTACATAAGGAAACTTAGAGGTGTGTGTACAGAAGCAAAGTCATGGCGAAGACATGACGAGTAGGCAGCTATCAAACCAAGGAGAAAACCCTTACAGTAAAATTGACACCTTGATTTTGGATTTCTAATCTCCAGAACTGAAAACATTTCTGTGGTTTAAACCACTGTGCTATTTTTTTACAGCAGCCGTAGAAAACCAATTCAGATATATACAGGTTTTTTCCAAGTATATAACATTAATCCTCACAAATTTGGGGGTTTTGTTTTGTTTGTAATCATATTGTAAAGACATATGTGCACCCATTTCATAGCAGCTCAGTTTGTGATAGCCCAATCTTGGAAACAACCCAGACGCCCATCAACTGGAGACTGTATAAAGAAGATGTGGCTTTTTAAAAAGTAAAATGGAGTATTACACTACCATAAAGAACGACGAGTTTGAGTCATTTATGCACAAATGGACACATTTTTGAGAACATACTAATAAGTGAAATAAATAGGGCACAGATATGTAAATACTGTATCTGTTCTCTGGTATGAGAACCTATAGATGTAAATGAGTTCTAGAATGTATGATAGATTTTGTGAAATAGGAAATATTCAAAGGGAAAGTGATAGGGCAAAGTAATGAGGGAAAAGAATGAATATGATTTAAAAAGAAAAAGCACATGTATATAGAGGGTGGGGGTTGTGGGGTGGGTAGGGATATGGGTAAAAATGAGAGTTAACCTGTGTCATATACTGGTACAAATTCCCAATGTTGAGTGTAATTGTGAGCTGTATATAAAATGTACCAATAAAGAATTCAATTAAAAAATAATCTTAAAGGTTAATATGTGTACTACAGGAAATAAAAACACAGGATACAAAGAACAAACATTCCCAATCATAAGTAGCTTAGCTGAATGTGTTCTTTTAGGTCCTGGGCGTACATACATGATATGCCATTTTGTGTGACTGAGTCTATACAGTGTGTGCCATACTTTTCCACACATCATGAATATTCACCAATTCAAAACTGCAAAGCAACAGGAGTATTTTGGATAACCAAGAACATACTATACCAACTCAATCTGTTAGGAAAAAAAATCATAATCCTGCCTTTCTTGGAAATAAAAATTGCGCTGAAGATAAAAATGTCAACAGACCTCTAGATAGAAACATTGGCGAAGTTACAATTACATTACTGTACTTCCTTAATACTCAACTGAATTTGAGACACAGATCTGAAGATTTAGGTCAGTGGTGCCGGCGCCTACCTAGCAAGTGTAAGGTCCTGAGTTAGATCCCAGTAACCATGTACAATGTTGGGCTCACGCCCACCAGCAATCAGTACCACATACCACAGTGCCAGACATGGTGGCTCACGCCTGTCATCCCAGCACTCTTGGGAGGCAGAGGCAGGAGGATTGCTGAGTTCAAGGTTTGCCTGGGCTACAGAGTGAGCTCAGGGCCAGCCTGAACTACAAAGTGAGACCCTGTCTCAAAAAAAAAAAAAAAGAGAGAGAGAGAGAAAAGAAAATGAGACACAAAGCAACAGAGTACACCAAGCCACATGTCTGGGAGGAATCAGATCTCTACTATTGAGCTATTAGCAATAAAGCATAGTTCTTTTGAATTATTAACGTATTTCCACAGTATAGCTAGAAGACAAACTTTGATTCCTCTTGCCAAAATGTAAGTCTAAACACTTTCCCCACATCTGTCCTTGTGTACTTATTTCTGCCCCTCTGCTCCCAGCCTGATGACAAGTCCTGGTATACACTGGGTAGAGGTGTAACAATTCTAAGTCCAAGATGCACCTTTTCTATCAATTATGACAAAACGATAAACTTAAGTGTTGTCTAACTCACTACTTCTAGTTTTCATCATGCATTGTCACCTCAGGACATCTGAAGGGTTACGTGCTGTGTGATAGAGTACACATTTTGTCCACAATAAGCCCAAGTAGTTTGCCATATATATGCACAGCAGGCCTATGGTTATAATCTAAAAGCATTTTCCAGATATGAAGAAATAACAAAGAGCCTTTACTGCCCTCACCTGCCCTTTTCTTTCTTTACCACTTCAGTGACTAAGATCAGGACCACATCTAGCTCCACAAGGTCGTTTTAACACAGCTCACTTCCCAAGGCCAATCCTTCCTGAAAACTAACAAAAAATACATTTATATAGGGATGCTACTTCTAACAATCTGGGTGGTAAAACTTCTCCTTAAATACCCAGCAATATTAATATTAGTTCAAATGTTTATATAGAACAATGGCGAGATAATCTCAATTTCTTTCTCTGCCCCTGCATACTACCCCTCCGAAGCCCCATGCATAGCCATTGCCCTCTCCAAGGCATCAGGTTTGACAGTTCCAGGACGTGAGGGCGATCTGGCTGTCACACCTGTCACTCTATTGACCCCAGGGTCGATGTGCTGATCTGCCTTCCTCCCTCACCACTCCATGTGCTTTCCTCCCAAAGCTGTGCACTCAGCCAGAGGAAAGAGGACGATCACCCCCAGTAGAGGAGGGCCTTTTCCTCCTCTCTTTCAAAGGTGTAGGAATAGGGGCACTCCCCTGCTAGAACCTCCAAACACGCTCTCAAGTTTGACAATTCCATTCCCTAAATGGAACCGTTCCTGTAAAGAAACAAAAAAATACTTAAAGTGTATCATGTTAGCCCTTGACTACATGTCTGAACTTTAGACATCTAGAAAGACTAGGTATTTCCAATAAGAATTTAATGTCCCATTTGTATAGTGGCATTGAGTAAATTGCACACATACACCTAACTAAGGGTATGATTTTAAAGTGTCATCTAAATAGGAACACTATGGTCTAGAACCCTTTACTTTTTCCATATTTTTTAACTGAGGAACTGATATAGGCTTATGGAAAACTTAGGACTTCAATAACTTCACTTCCTAAGTGGTTTCAAGAATATTCTTTTGGCCTGACACTTGCCTGGCAAACTGGAGGTCTTGAGTCTGATTCCCCATATTCTCCCCAAAAAGAACATTATTGCTAATGAATTTTAACACAAAGTGTATTCGACACATTAGTTTACTAATTCTACTTCTGTCATACACTGGTAAGCACTTTAACATCTAAAAAGACTAGATAATTAGTACTCCTTTGTCCTTTATATACAACTAGATACACAGAAAACCAAGGACATAAGAAACAACAGTGAACCTTGCTTTGGAAAAATCACACTGATTTAGAACCCTTTGTACTTTCTTTTTGTCCTGTGAACTAGCACAAATATGCCCACTGCTCAGATCAGGGTCTGATCATTCCATCTCCTACAGACAGTATTCCATTGTTCATTTGAATAAAAGGATATCTACAAAAATGTGTTTTTTGCTACCACTACTTTTGAACATATTCTGTGCACTTCTAAACATTTAAAAAGACTGCATGTTTCAAATATGTACTCAAGTTTGCTCACTATACACACAGATAAACCGCACGCATGTCACATGGTTGTCTCTGAAAGTGTCCTCTAAGTAGAAGCATTCTGGCTCAGAATCCTTCAGTTCTTTCCATTTCTTCTTTGCTTGCCATATATGATGGAGGTACATGGATCACACATAGGTGATTTACAATTACACTTCCAAAAATCCTTTTTTCAGGAGACAGCTTTTCCATGAATTTTAACCCAAAATGTGTTAGTTTACTAGGCATACAATAGGAACCTCTTTAATATCTAGAGAGCAGCTATTATAAAATTAGGGTTGGTATGTCCAGTGTATAACTATAATGATACAGCAAAGTTACAAAAATGTATGTAATTTAAGAGCAACAGATAAACTGAAATTTTCTCCCATGTACTTAACAGGATACTTTTTACAATTTCTTCCCTTCTACCTCCTTCAACTCAGTGAACCTGTGTGGACAGTGTACTTTTCAGGGGTGCTTTATCCCTTGTGTTGAGAATGGCAATTTGTCAACTGGGGTGCACCTTTAACAAATTTTACCAGCTCGATCCACGAATAAAGCCACTATACACCCAAAGAAGTTTAAGCAATATTTACATTTAGGAATTAGGGGGAAAGTACAAGGGTAGCAAAAGTAGTTCCACTTTACCACTCAACATGGTTCAGCGCGGGAACAGCACTAGCGCAGAGTGGAAATGGGGAACGATTAGAAAGTACAAATAAGTAGCAGAAGCTCCACCTTTATTCTTCAGTGGCGCATCACCGGGAAAACAGCACAGAAACTGCACTCCTGCTGACGGAGGGCCAAAAGCCAGAACAGTCTCTTGTTGGGCCTCACCGCACCTAAGCTTTCTCACTCCCTATTTCTTCTTTACTTCAGACAAAAGCTGCACCAGGCCGAAAGGCAGGCGCGTCATTGTAACTGGATGTGTGCGGTCACCACTTTGGCCAGAAGCTGGGACCAGACACATTATCTGGAGAAATTTCTAGCGTCCCTGATAATAGGAAACTCTGTTCCATCCTCCCTAAGGATCTGAAGCTGCGTTCTTTGGGCCTGTGTTCCTTGGGAGGGGGCAGCTTTTCCCAAGAAGACTGAAGCCGTTAGGTGCCAAGAATTATCTATACCAAGGTTTATTGCCCTAAAACTCAGCTCAAGGTCTATTTTCCTAGCCTGCTTAGCAAGACGTTTTTCTGTACAAAGCCTATTAACTCTTTCGTTTACCTTTTTCCTTCATCCCTCTATTTGCAAACAATATTTCCTATCATTTTATAAAAGTTGTTTACAAAGTGTTGTTCTACAACTTTTACTTTTACATGTCTAGAACTTCTATATATCTAGAACTAGGTTTTTCATATAAGAAATTGTCTGCAAAAAAAAATTGTCTGCTACTATATGCTTAAGTGAGATAAATCCAATGCACATGTTTAACTACCACATTGTTTCTCTGAGTGGAAATGAAGACCAAAATGTATAACAGATATTGGGCAACAGGAAGAAGATGTTCAACTAAGAAGGAACAAGGGAGGGGGAGGGGGGAAGGAAAGAGAGGACAAGAAAGAGAATAAGAGGGAAAAATGGAAACAAAGCTTTTACAAATGAAGGGAAAAGTGGTCCCTAGGGGTGGGGAAAGGGAGAAAACAGGAAGCAAGATATACCACCTATGGGTACAAATTCCCTATGGTGAATGTTTTTATGTATTACCTAAAATGTATCGATAAATGTGTTGCTTCAAAAATAAAAAAAGAACTAATCTATCACACAGCACTAATAAATAAAATCACACATACAGAAATGGTTGTGATCTGAGGTCTCTTCTAAATATGACCATTTGGCCCCATCTCCTTCTCTCTGCCTCCAATGCAGTGGCCAAGTACAGGCATATGTAATGTTACAGACAGGGGAATCCAGAATTCACTGACAGAGGACAAGCTTTTCTGTGTATTTAAACACAAACCGTACACAATGTGCTAACTTCACTACTTTGTCACACACTGGCCACCACTTTAACATGTAGGGAATGAGATGTTGCAAAATTTGGATTTATTTACCTATTATCACTGTATATCTAGTAAAACAAAACCCACAAAACATACAGAAGAAAAAATGTCTCAAAATGTCCAGGTACAAACTCACTAATAATTTCTTCCCTCCCACCTCCTCCAAACCACGGAACAAGTACAGATAGGACCATATTGCTCAAGAGGTTTCTTAACCATTCAATTCCCCAAAGACAGTATTTCATGTGAATTTTAGCAAGAAGACATTTATGGGGCCGAAGATTTAGCTCAGTGGTGCCAGTGCCTGCCTCGCAAGTGCAAAGTCCTGAGTTTGAGGCCGATCCCGGTAACCACATACAATGCTTGGCGCGGTGACTCACGCCCACCAGCAATCAATACCACATACCACAGTGCCAGGCGTGGTGGCTCACGCCTGTAATCCCAGCACTTGGGAGGCAGAGACAGGAGGATTGCTGAATTCGAGGCTTGCCTGGGCTACATAGTTAGCTCAGGGCCAGCCTGGACTACAAAGCAAGACACTGTCTCAAAAAAAAAAAAAAAAGACATTTATGAAGTGATAGTTTACTACCTCTGTATTTAGTATACATTGGGGGCTTATAAACCTCTAGATGACTATGTTTCAATTGAGGACTCAGTTTGGCTGTTACATATGCACAGCAGTCTTGATTAAACTACACACAAGGTAACAACAGTTGAAAGAGTGAGCTAAAATTTTGAAATTTTCAGAAGACAATCTTTCCTAGGAATTTTAACATAAAATATTCGAAATTTGTAGTTTACTAATTTTTTGTATTTTTTAAAATTTTTTTAAGTTTTTTGAGACAAGGTCTCACTTTGTAGTTCTGTCTGGCCCTGAACTCACTATTTAGCTCAGACTAGCCTTGAACTCACAGCAATCCTCCTACCTCTGCCTCCCAAATGCTGGTATTACAGGCGTGAACCACCACGCCCAGTATTATGGTATGTGGAATTGATTGCTGGTGGGCATGGCCATCATGCCCATATTGTTTTATGTGGTACCAGGGATCAACCCAGAGACCTTGTGCTTGCCAGGCAGGTGCCAGAACCACTGAGCTAAATCCCTGGACCTACGTTTTTTTTTTTTTGGTACTGTGGATCAAACTCAGGACCTTGTGCTTGTAAGGCAGGCGTGAAGCCACTGAGCTAAATCCCCAGCTCTTACTAACTCTACTTCTACCAAAACTGGCAACCTCTACCACGCAGGCAGACAAGATGTTGTAAAAGCTCTCATCTGTCCTTTGCGAACCCGACACACACCGTGAGGTGAAAACGCACAGACCCTAGGGCCCTCGGCAACCTGCCTGGCTGGACGGGCACCGGCACAGCACTCTGCCACTCTCTGCCCCTGAACCACTGTGTACACAATGTGTGCCACTCACAGAGGGTTCACCTATTGCTTCCCCAAAGTAACGCTTCTTGTGATTTCTAACAAAAGAAACTTACAAAACGTGTTATATCACTATCTCTAGTTTTAACATGTATCAGGCACTTGGGACTATCTGGAAAGAGCAGGTATTTCAATAAAGTACTTAGCATTGTGCACACACAAGAAAATGGTGACAATGGGAACAATATATCCAGTCTGGTACTTCGGACATTCTTTCTGCTTGTGTCCTCTAATCCACACAACAAACATAGACAAATATCACTTCTAGTGTTGCTTCTCCACATGATCTAACGAACTCCATTTCAAAAAGTCACTTTCACAAACGTCCCTTTTCGGATTTTTTTTTCAGATGGGCATTTCCAAGGCATGTGATTTGCTAACTGCTATCATGTTTCAGCAACCTTTTTTTATATCTGTATTGTTCACATGCAACAAAATTTCTCTTAAAATAGGGAGTAATGTTGACAGTAGCTTTTTTTTTTTTTTTTTTTTTTTGAGACAGAATCTTGCTTTGTAGTTCAGGCTAACCCTGAGCTCACTATGTAGCCCAGGCAAGCCTCGAACTCAGCAGTCCTCCTGCCTCTGCCTCCCGAGTGCTGGGATTACAGACTTGAGACACTATGCCCAGCACTGTGGTATGTGATATTCATTGTTAGTGGGTGTGAGTTACCACGCCCAGCATTGTATGTGGTTACTGGGATTGAACCAGAGACCCTGTGCTTGCTAGGCAGGCACTGGAACCACTGAGCTAAATCTCCAGCCAGACAGCTGGTTTTTTATATTATACATACAGAGCTTCTAAAAATGGCCAGTAACTCTTCCTAAAGAGTGGTGGGCATTCCCAGTTGGCCAAACATGGACTGTTACTTTACCCTTCCTCTGACAACCACCCATGGCCTGCTAGCTATTCCACTGTCCTCGGTGAGGCCTTTATTTGTCCTCATGCAGGGAGTTGCAGTCTCCTCTATCTGGGACACAGCAGTCGCCCCAGGACCGAATTAGTACAGTTGGAAGTAGCCCAACTTTCAGACCTCTTTTCTCTGGCCTTCTGAGGTGGTTGCAATTGGAGGCCACCACTCCTCTCACCAGATCAAACTGCAGCTGGTGCAAGGTGCCATATCCTCCGCAACTGGTGTGGCTTCGTCTAGGCCTGCAGGGTTGGGCAGGGAGACCCCGATGCCTGAGAAGTTCCAGCTCCAAGGTGCTGCCGCCCTCGGTGGCAGGTGGTGGTTGAGGTGGGCTGGATGGTGGTTCGCCTGGGCCCTGCCAATGGGCTGTCACAGCAAGGGAGGCCCGGGCCTACAGGGCAAGGCCAGCCCATCCTCCGGCAGTCACCGACTGCTGACCAGAGGGCCAGGGAGGCCCAGAGAGAGCAGGCTCAGCTGTTTCTCCCTCCACTCTCCATCGGAAATGCTCAGAATCTTACTTCACAAATAGCAAAGGAATTTAAGATATTTTCCCAAGTTTGACAAAAATCTTAAACATTTTTGTAGTATGGTCATAAAGTGCTGAGTTTTTTCTAAATTATCAAGAATTTTTAAAAATTTAATTATGGGGCTGGAGATTTAGCTTAGTGGTTCCAGTACTTGCCTAGCAAACACAAGGTCCCTGGTTTGATCCCTGGTAGCAACATACAACAATATGGGCATGGTGGCTCACGCCCACCGGCAATCAGTACCACATACCACAAATGTCGGGTTTGGTGGCTCAAACCTGTAATCCCAGCACTCAGGAGGCAGAAGCAGGAGGATTGCCGAGTTCAAGGCTTGCCTGGGCTATATAGTGAGCTCAGGGCCAGCCTGAACTACAAAGCGAGACCATCTTAAAAAAAAAAAATTGAAGGGATCCTCCTGTCTGAATCTGAAGAGTGTTGGATTATAGGTGTGCACCATCTTGCCTGTCCCTGTTTCAAAATTTTAAAAAGTTGCTGAGAATACAGCTCAGTATTGAATGTACAGATATAGAATCTACCTACATGTAAAAGTGTGAGTGTGAAGAGATCTACTAACGAACAGATAAAACAAAAGTAGAAAAATTGTATAAATAGGTAACTTCTCATCAGTTTAAAACTTCTAATTTTTGGTATCTTTTCTCATTCTAAAATACTCACTTTTGTGCCCAGTTTTGTGGTTATATTTTCTTAAAAGGGGTCCTAAAAGTTATACATTTGAGGCACCCAAAAACCTAGATCTATGCTTAGGACTAATCAGATGGATGTGGCCACGGCATCCTGTTGAGGAAAACACTGGCCCAGCAGTCGGTACCTTACCTTCTAAGAAATACCAGAGGTGGAGTGAGCTGGAGGCTGAGTTAGCACTGCAAGTATTGACAATCTGAAGTGGTTCTGGGATAGCAAAAGCTGTAGTGACAATATCTGTGAAAGAATGAGTTCAGATAAACCTAACACCAAACTGGGATGTGAAAAATGTGGAAAGGACAAGATCACAGGGCCTGCAGGCTGTAAGTATCCATCTCCAGACAGCCCCCCCCTTACCTCTCCCTGCGTGTGCGGTCCTCATGCTGAATTCCCTTCAGCATAGCTGGCTCCACATACTCACTGAAGGGTGGGTGCTCTCCAGCTACCTCACAACTTGGCCATTATGATGTAACAAGGAAGCCTCTGATTATGCTACTGCTCAGGCTGCCTGTTAGGAAGGTCTCATTACAGTGTAGGTGGCTTTTTCATCATTGGGCCATGCAGGAGTCAAACCTCTTAAAATGTGATCTTTTTCAAGAACTTCCCTTTTTTATTTATTCCCATCATTCCATCCTAACTTGGACAGAGGTCCTTGGCTTTCTTCATACTTCTCATCCTTTGCTTTAGGGTTGGCCTCGATAAGCAAAGGGCCTTGCTCCTCCTCCAGTGCTTAAGGAGCAAAATGTAATCCAGATGGCCCGCTAGGGAATTAGTCTCCCTCCCAAGAGGAAAAAGGGCTTTTCCCAAACTGCTCCTTTCATTGCTCAAGCAGCTGATGCCAGGGAGCTCCAGAGCTGGCCACTTCCCCAGAGCCATAGGGTGCTGCTGGGGGGTGTCCTTTACTAGGAGCTTATGCAGCTCCTCTGTATCTCCTTCCCACAACCTTTTCCTAGCCAGAGGTCTCCAGCAAAATGAAAATACAACTGTGGAACTGGGTGTTGACTCCAGTCCTTTGTAAATTTTTGAGATAGACCCTTGCTAAATTGCCCAGGAAGGGCTTGAATTTATGATTTTCCTGCTTCCTCTCAGAGTGCTAGGATTGTACGTGTGTGACTCATGCCCAGAGGGAATAAGACTTTTAAGAAAAGACCAAGAAACGGGAAAGGGGCTCAGAAAAGGAATCTTGCTGTTTTTTGCAACCTTTGGCCCACAACAAAGAATACTTCTGAACTGTATTTTCTTTTCATATTTCAACTTTATTTCAAATATGAGGTTTCTTACCCAGAAGGGAGGGAAGCTGCATAAAGAATTTGAAGTGAGGCACAACACTAGTACACTCGGGGCCCAGTGCACAGGGCTGAACTGAGAAGGGTCAGGGAAATCCTGGAAGGGCCTGGCAAGAACACTGGTTTTGGGGATTCATATAACAAACTTTCATTTCCTCCCTGGGGGTTACCTATTCAAGAGGTGGATAATGCAGTCTTCATAGCAACATCATCAAATTCCAAAGCACGGGGCACAGAGAAAACCACCGGTCCCTTTGTTTCTCTTTATGTCTAGAAGGGAAAGGGGGTAGAAGCTAGTAGCAAAAACAATTAAACATTTTTTATATTATCCTTTGCCATGGATTACCATGGGTCTGATGTGAGGAATATGTTTTTTAGTCTAGTAACAGGATGTAGTCAGGAGGCCTGAGCTTAAACAGTCTTGAGCTGCACCAATAAATGATCTGACTGTGACGCAGTTGCTTCTCGGAGCCTGCACTCAATCCTCTTAAAGATAAGCCTTTTATGTCTCAGAGTCTATGCCCAGAATGACCAATGTGACCAGAGGAGCTCGAAAACCCATGCAGGAGTCAGACTGGAAAGTTGAGGAGTTAGGGCCTGTCATGACATGACAAGCTACATTTGTAAAGAGAAATAAAGCAAAAGGAGGAAGGGTATAGGGCAGGTAGGGGCGGGAAGACTTCTGAGGGCTGGATTAGAAGGAGTGTTCCCATTGGATTGGCTCAAGGACCAAGCCCCTGACCATGGTAGTGTTTTCTTTCACTGCACTTCCCAATCCACAGCTGCCATGTTATACCCCAAATGGCTCCTATTCATAGTCATCAGTCTTCGGATGCTCCACTACAATGCCTAAGACATAATTCCTAACAGGACCCTAAAGTCAGCCAAATTCCTATTGCATCCACGTCAGGTTGTGTTGAACCAGCCAGAAGTCATGGTTCTGTCAGGGCGCAGCATTCTTTGCTTATGGGAGTTCTGGGATGAGTGAAATGGAAGGAAAGCACACCACCTCACCACACAAGGACTACAGATGGTCAGGGTTATGATACTACTGTATCGACTCTCCATGAGGTGAGGAAAACCTGAGGTAGGAGAATCTCAATGCTCAAGTCCTGGGGGAAGAGCGCACATCAAAGACACCTGGGCAGGGAACAGCTCCAGAGAACCGCAGGCACCCAAATGTCATGCAATTAGTATTAGTGTCTACTTTTTTTACTGGGGTTTGAATTCATGAACTTGTGCTTGCAAGACAGGTGGTAGCCTAAATCCTAAGCCCCATTTTCTGCCCTTACAGGTTTGGTGGCACTGGTAGTTGTGCAAGTCCAGGTTCAAAGAGTGAGGTACCCATTATTTGTGTGTGCAAGAGAGACTGAGGCCAGGCCAAGGCTTGGGGAAGAGTGAGGGAACCTACCAGCTTACTCCAAGCCTATGCCAGCTAAAAATGGGACAATCAGATAACTCGTGTTATTCTATAGACTCATGTTATCCTCTAATGCTAAAACCGGGAGCGGACCGTAGTACTCCTCACAGACGACGCACTCAGTAAGAGTATTCCTGGTTCCTGTTCCCAAAGCCAAGCTTGTGCTTACTCACCAACAGGACTAGGCCCTGAGCACAGCCCAACCAGCAGCTGTGCTAGCCAGGGAACCTTTCTAGTGGAAACACCAAGGAATCTGCCCAGCCAACGCTAGTGGGGAGTGACAGGGAGGGTGGCAAACCAAGAGACTGGAGAAAGCCAGGATAGAATTCCAGTGTACACAAAGGCCACAGTTTAAAGAGGTCCCCACTTTCTTGCAGGCAGAGGGGTAACTCCATGCTGAATGTGCAGAGCTGGAACACAGCAGAGGACAGCAGTAAACAGATCACCCTGGGACCTCAATGCTTTGCCTTCTCCAAGCCAGTTCAGCAGACCGGGAGGATGGGAAGGCAAAGCACAATCAGAAGCTGTAATCTTCCTATTGCAAGATGACAGATAGCAAGGGCTTCACTTTTTTCCCTTTGTGGTTTTATAACTGAACCCATGGCCTTCACACTGAGCTACATCCTCAATCACTTTCATGTTTAACTTGAGCATGGTCTCGCTAGGTCACTAAAGTTACCCAGGGTAGGCTTAAACTTGCAATCCACCTGCTCAGGCTCCCAGACCGTTGGGATTCCAAGTTGTACCACCATGTACAGCTTCCTTATTTTATTTCTAAAGGAAAAAAAATAAAATTATGGCTAAGCACATGGGTCCTGGAGATCACTGTGTTATATAAATCTGCAATTTACTGGCCATGTGATCTGCAAAAAAATTACTAAGCTTCTTTGGGACTTATCTCTAAAATGGGAATAATGACAGTGCTCAACTCATAAGGTTGTTTTCAGCATGCATGCAAAAACAATTTTAGCAGATATTATTAGTTAATGTGAGCTATTTCTGTGGCTGATGACATAACACTAATGTGACATATCAACCAAAACATTATTACATACTGAACCTTGACCCAGACTTCCTGGATTCTTCCTTGATGCATCTATGATACAATCCCCAGTGGCTCCCCCTTTCTCTTCACTTTTCTGACCTGAAGCTGACCCACAAGATACATGAAATTCTTCATTTCATTACAAGATCACTTTTTTTCTTTTGTGGTATTGGGGATTAAATCCAGGAGCTTCATACAGAGCTCCATTATCAGTCCTTTATTATTTTTTTTAGTACTTTAATTTTTTGAGACAGGGTCTCACTAAGTCACTGAATTGTCCAGGCTACACTTGAACTTGCAGTTTACCTGTCCCAGCCTCTCAGAGAACTGGGATTACACACCTGAGTCACTGTGCTGTGCTAAGCACAATGTTTTAAACTCATTTGTGGAATAATCTAGGGGGTCCTCTCTTTCAGCTCTCTTCAAAGATTAAGGCTGTGGACAGGAAGGGCATCGTAAAAAGCCCCATCCTCCATTCCAAAGACACACGACACAAATGTGCATGACCTCCTTCCCTTAGTGACAAGGAGCATAGGAGTCAGAAACTTTTCTTTTAAGAAGTCAATAACAGAAAAGGGTACGAAGAACTAGTTACCTGAAGCTCCTTGTTCACCTGCAACATCAAGAACTGCTTCTTGTCCCCTCTCTCCTTTTACAAAGAGAAGTGCGGAGCTGAGGGAGGAGGATCAACCGTGGTCTTGGAAAAAAGGAGGGACAAGTGCAGAGATCAACAAGGATAAAGAGAGAAAGTAGGAAATAAAGGTAAATACATGTTCAATGAGAAAAGTGATAGGGGAAGGGAACAAAGAAAAAGACAAGAGGTTAGGTATAGGGTAAGAAGAAAGGTAATACAAGCAACCAGAGATGACTTCTGTATTAAAATTGACCAAGAGGGGCTGGAGATTGAGCTCAGTGGTTCTGGCACCTGCCTTACAAATGCAAGGTTCTGAGTTCAGTCCCCAGTAACCACATACAATGCTGGGCGTGGTGACTCACGCCCACCAGCAATCAATACCACATACCACAGTGCCGGGTGTGGTGGCTCACGCCTGTAATCCCAGCACTCGGAAGGCAGAGACAGGAGGATTGCTGAGTTGGAGGATTGCCTGGGCTATATAGTGAGCTCAGGGCCAGCCTGGACTACAAAGCGAGACCCTGTCTCAAAAAGGAGAAAAAAAAAAAAAAAAAAGACCAAGAGGCAAGACTGCAGGCATTAGTGTAACAGAGGAGTCCGGCTTTGCCCCTTCACTTGCTCAGGATATGGACCAGACTGCCATCTTCTGACGCCACTTAAATTTCAAGTTGCTCTCATACTTGATGTTTTCCATTCATTACACCTATAATCTTTCAGCCGCAAAAGAGATGCACACATTGTCTCACTGTCAATTTGGCACATATTATCACACTGGCATCATTTACTCAGAGTTCTTAGAGCACCCAGGCTGGAAGTCTATGGAGGCAAAAACAAGGAGCAAAGGATAAGCTGTGGTCTGGAAAAGGATCTGGGATATCCTGAGGCTGCACACTGGTTGAGGGGACACTCCCTGGGCTCTGGAATTATCTGAGCCAAAATTTGAGGGGACACTCCCTGGGCTCTGGAATTATCTGAGCCAAAAAAGAGGGGAACCACACTCAGCTCCCATTCCCGTTCAGTGCTGTGTGTTCTAAACTGCAATATGAGGCTGGAGATGCTAACATACATTGGACTCTGCAAAGATCAAAAATGTCAAAAAACCTGCCTCACAAGATCACCTAACACAAATCCAGTTTCTTCACCCAGGAAATGGGGGACCAAAGAACTTAAGTAATTTGCTCAAAGTCGTTCAACTAGTCAGGGACTTCGTTTTCTTCTTAGGCAGAACGAATAGATCTGAACAGTTATTCTTGTCTTCACGGTCCCCTGACAAACTCTATCCATAAAGTGCTTACAGGTTATTAAAAGGCACCCAGAAAAGCAAGGCTGTCAATTTTTCCGGGAAGCCCCTGAGTGTTCCAACCCCTTGAGTGCCTGAGGGTAAACCTGGGGTTGCTTTTTGCCTTCATCACAAACCTTATCGTGCCTGGAGGCTGGAGGCAGCTCTACTGCCATCACTTCCCATTCAGTCTGTGATGACTGAAATCCAAAACTGTTGGGTGACAGGGAACCCTGGCATAAGGCCAGGGCCCAGGGAGCAGTGGCCATGGAAGTAAGCAAGGCAGAAATAGCTGAAATAAAGCTAGGATGGGCGGGACTGAGGGACCTGAGGTGGCCGGGAACGAAGCAACTGATTAAAGTACTTCAGACCTCAACCCATTATGCTTCTTAACCCCAAACCTTCGACTACCTCCTCCTGCAGGGCCACATCTCTGAAGAGGAGACCACCATCATCCTTTATTAGTCCTCCCACCCTTCCAGCCTCCACTTCGCCTCAGCTTCCTTCCACTCACAAGCAGCCAGCGTGCTCTGCCTCCGGCCTCCACTCCGCCGAGGCGCCCGCACCCTCCTCGCCATCCCCCATAGGACTCTCCCCGACAGCTGCTCGCCAACCTCGCTTTCTCCCATGCTCCGCCACGAGGGCTTCCTCTGCCTCCTGGCGCCTTGAGTTTCCCCCCTCCCCGTCGCGGGCTGCAGCTGCCTGGTCTCAAATAAAGTGGATCCAGCCCTGGGGCTCCGGAGCTCCGCCACTGCCCGGGTGCTCCGGGCCTCGTAGTGCATAGTCACGGCCGCCGTTGTTGTCCCAGAACTCGTGACCCGTCACGCGGTAGCGCAGAGCGAAGAGCAGGGAGCCCCCGATGGGCGGCGCCGGCAGGCGGAAGGCGAAGCGGTCGGCGCGCGGCGGGGGCGGAGCCGGGCCGGCGTAGGCTGCGGGCGCCTCGCGCTGGCTCCGCCAGCCGTCGGCGCTCCAGCGCACGCTCACGCGCTTCTCGTAAGCCAGGTCCAGCACGCGCGCGCTCCCGGCCACGCCCAGCGGGCCCGCCTCGGCGCGTTCCAGGCAGATACGCTGAGCCTGCAGGCGGGCGACGAATCCGGGCTCGCTGGCCGGCTCCAGGGCGGCGCGCGCCTCCTGAGGAAAGAGGAACGAGAAGAGGGGAGCCGGGGCGGGGAGGGGAGGGAGTATAGAGGGCGGGGTAAACGCGAGGCACTGAGCCAATCAGAAGCCAACCCGGCGCCCGGCCTGCAGAGTGCGGAGCCACTCGAGTGCCCCGGCGGTGGTCACACGCGGAGCGCCCCTATCGGGCTGGGCCGGCCAATAGGGGTGTCGGGGAGGGGGGCGAGCCTTGCTGCCTACCTGGAGGCTACGGGCGCGCGGCTGGCACGGCGCGAAGTGGCGGAGGGCGTCCCTCTGCAGCTGTACCTGCACGTGGCGGGGCACCCGGGGCAGCTCTCCCGGGCGGAAGCGGCGCACGGCGGCCAGCTCCAGGCCCAGGGCGTCAGCGAAACGCACTCTCTTGCGAGTGTCGGGGCTGCGGCTGCGATGTGCCCGGACTCCGCCGCCTCCGGCGGGCGCTGAGCGGGCCCTGCGGCCCCGACTCGAAGTGTGAGCAAGGGGCCGGGCCCCGAGCCGCGTCCCGCCCTCGCCTGGCTCCTCCTCCAGCTCCTCCTCGAGGCTGGGCCGCTGGCTGCGGTAATAGGCGCGCTCAGTCAGCGCAGCTATAAAGCTCAGGTTGCGGGGGATGTCAGTGCGGGGCGGCCGCTCGCGGGACATGGCACCCTCGCCCCGGTGCGGCTTGTCCTTTGTGGCGCCCGCCCGCCCTGCAGCGGCACCGAAGTCTCCGGGCCCGCCCTGCAGCAGCTCCTTGCCACTGCGTACTCTCCTTGCCGTCACCTCCAGAGGATCCTCGACCTCCCGTTGCTCAGTCTTGTCTCCGTGACCACCTTTGCCTCCCTCTGGCCGTCAGCTGCCAGGGTCTTACACTATCCCATACTGCCTCCTTAGAGCTGTCAGCTCCGAGAGTGAGCTCTCGCCGGTTCTGCGGGCCTCTCGGCTTCGGCCCCCGCCCACAGCCCTCTGACAGGTGGCTCCAGATCAGTCTTCGCTGCTGCACCAGGGGGCGGGGACTCCATCCTTTCGGTCCCAAGTGAGGCCACCCGGCCTTTTTACTTGTTTATTTTTAATGTCCTGAGCCTTTCTGGCAAGGGGGAAGGTTAACACATGGAAGAAGGAATAACTTTTCCTTTTCTTGAAGATTTAGAACGTTTTGTCTTCAGGGTTCACCGTTTTCTTAAACCTAGGCTCCAAGTTTGGAAGGGCAGTGGGGGCAAATAAATGTCCCGAGAGCTAGGCAGAGTCAAATAGATGGTGAGCTGTGGCCCTCAAGAAGCTGAAATCCGCCCACTGGAGAGTCCTGAACTGATTAGCCCAAGTCCCAGTCCTGCAGCTGTGTGACCTGAAGCAAACCACATCTTCACTGGCTTAATTGTCTCACCTGTGGCAAAAGTGCCTTTGAGTTCTGATCTCTAATCCAGCTGTAAACAGGGCCGGTGTCTACTGGTGGGTTTTACCACGGTGTAGGTCATCAAATTAGTGAATGAATGAGCACACACCTCTCACAGCTAGCCTGTGGGGTTCTATTTCCAGTAAAAGCTTCCAAGAGTGCCACAGAACTGGGGGTTTCCCCCATATTAATAGAAAAGGCCTGTTTTTAGTTTTTTTCTCGAAATTCCCTACTGCTCTTAAAATGTGCTAAGTACTGTTGTAAAAGTTCTAAAATTATCAACTCGTGATATACAGTTATCATAGGGAAATTGAGGGAAGAAAAGAGTGTAGGACTCTTGCCCAGAGTCACATAGTTAATAACTGGGGAGCTAGAACTAGGATCTCAGCAGTCCATGCCAACAGTCCACTCTCTTAGCCATCTGATTATGCAGTATAAAGTTAAAATTTAAGACGGTGACATCTTCAGAGTAGTAAAATGGAAAATACTAGGGTAGAAACAAAGTCTCTAAATTTAGATCAGGATAGTTTAGATGAAAATCATAACTAATTTGAAAATAAGCAGTGAGACATAGTATTTTCTTATGTACAGTTCATTTCTCCTATTTGCATTTTCAAGCCTGTTTCAACCGTAGCAAAACCACTTTTTTTTTTTCGAGACAGGGTCTCGCTTTGAAGTTCAGGCTGGCCCTGAGCTCATTATGTAACCCAGGCAAGCCAAGAACTCAGCAATCCTCCTGTCTCTGCCTCCCGAGTTCTGGGATTATAGGTGTGAGCCACCACGCCTGGCACTGTGGTATGTGGTATTGATTGCTGGTGCATGTGAGTCACTACACCTAGCATTGCATGTGGTTATTGGGGATCGAACTCAGGACCTTGCGCTTGCAAGGCAGGCACCGGAACCACTGAGCTAAATCTCCAGTCCAGAACCACATTTTTGGTACCAGAAATCGAACTCAGGGCCTCATGCATGCCAGGCAGGTCTGTGCCACTGAGCTACATTCTCAGCTCTGAAACCTCTCATTTTCAAAGCCATATTTTTTTTTCACACATACATAAAAAATCCAACATATTCTCTTTTTTATTTTAGGATATAAGATGAACTAACAGTACAATTTAGCAGTTTATAAAGACCTTCCTTGCACTGGAAAAATGTGTCACTAACATAAAATAGGTTAAGGCCAGCCTTTGTGGCCTCAGCTTTGCCAGTAAAGAATCTGTTGCTTGTTTCCTTTTTTTAGTTTAGTTTTGTTTTGTTTTTGAGCCAAGGTCTCAGTTTATATTCAGGCTGGCCTTGAACTCACTATGTAGCACAGGCTGACCTCAAACTCTAGGCAATCCTCCTTCCTCTGCCTCCTGAGTGCTGGGATTACAGGCATGTTCCTCCACTACCAGCTAAAACTATTGTTTTATCTACAAGTTTAGATGCCATGCTTTGGCTCTGTGGTGTTAGTCTGAGGAGATCCTTGAGGTATGTAGCTTTGGACCAGTTATAAATTATGTTGGTCCAGCAGCTGTTCTGCTGGCTGTTCTGATTGACACTGTATCTTTATCGTAAATCACTATTTCTCTTTCCCTCTCTCTGTCTTTCCCTCTCCCTCTCTGGCTTTCTTTTGTGGTACCAGGAGTTGAACTCAGACCATGTGCTTGGAAGGCCCAAATTGGTATTTCTTTTTTTTTTTTTTTTTTTGAGACAGGGTCTCGCTTTGTAGTTCAGGCTGGCTCTGAGCTCACTATGTAGCCCAGGCAAGCCTCGAACTCAGCAATCCTCCTGTCTCTGCCTCCCGAGTGCTGGGATTACAGGCGTGAGCCACCACACCCAGCACCCAAATTGGTATTTCTTAAATAGCCACTGCAGAGATCTTCAAGCCTCTGGATGGGACTAATCAATATCCAGAGATCTTAATTGATTCATTAATTCAGTCAACATTTGGTGTTGAAGACACAAAATGAATCCACCTCAATTTCAGCTCTTAAGGAGCTCCTAAGTAAAAGGGTAGACTGAAATATATTTGCATGAGACATTTACTTGAAATGTAAAACAAAGTATTTATTGCAAGGAAAAATCTGAGAAGAAACTAAGCCTCCAAAGAAGGGGTAACCTTGTTGGTGGCAACCAGACTGAGCTACTCAAGAGCAAGACACAGATGAAGATGGTGGAAAGAATACACCCATAAAGGAGTAGAATCAGCAGCAGAGTCTACACATTCCTAAATGCTATGCCTTCCAACTGTGAGAGTGGCCCTACTGGGAGGGCAAAGGTGATCTGGAGGCAATACCCAGTCCAAGTTAACACTAAACTTTCAGGACCAACAGATTTACATTAAGTCTTGGCTTCTTCCTGGATTAGTCTGTGAGAGCCAAGACTCAAAATTTCTTCATCCAGCCAGACGTGGTGGCTCCCGCCTGTCATCCCAGCACTCAGGAGGCAGAGACAGGAGGATTGCTGAGTTCAAGGCTTGCCTGGGCTACATAGTGAGCTCAGGGCCAGCCTGAACTACAAAGTGAGACCCTGTCTCAAAAAAAAAAAAAAAATTTCTTCATCCATAGGATGAGGCTAAAACAGCGTCAGGATTGAAGTAAAAATAAAAACATGTTACAAACCAGGTGTGGTGCACACACTCTCATCGCAGAACTCTGAAAGACTGAGGTAGGAGGATCAAGAATTCAAGCCTAGACTGAGCAATTTATTGACTTAGCAAGCTATTACAACAAAATAAAAATTGTTTAAAAGGGCTAGGGATGTAGTTCAGTGTGAGGGTCCTGGGTTCGATTCTAGGAAAAAAAAAACTGTTCAAGGTTGAGTATAGCTGGCCGGGCATGATGGTGCATACTTGTAATTCTTGCACTTTAGAGGCTGAGGCAGAAGAATCACTGCAAGTTCAAGGCCAAACAGCCTGCATTACATAATAAGACCCTTATCTAAAAAAAAAAAATTACAGCTGGATATGGTGGCACACATCTATAATCCCAGTACGGCACAGGATGATGCAGGAGGACTGCCATGAGTTTGAGGCAAGCCTAGGATACATAGTGAATTCAAGGTCAATATGAATTACATATGTAATAGATCTGTCTCAAAAAACCAAAAAAAGAATAAAAGAGATCAATTATAGTAGTACAGCAAAAAAAGTGTAAAGATAGCACTTAATATTTAATGGCTCCTACTTGTTACTGTTACTGTTACAGAAAGAAAAACAATCCTGCTTTTCTTAGTAATCATAGGAAGATAGGAGCATGAAGGCATAAATTGGAGGTAGAAGCAAAGCAAAGGAAACCAACAGAAAAGAATCAGGGTAAAGGAGGAGAATTGAGTTTCTGGCCTTTTCCTAGGGCCAGTTCCAAAGGGAGCTGAAGGAATTGCCAGCTCCAAGAGTCCACTGGCTTGCTCCAGATGGCTGTGGGTGCCTCCAGGTAGATTGGTTAGGAAGCACCCTGCATGAATATACTGCCATGCAGAGTAACAGACATACATGTTATCTGGAAGGCTAAATATTAACCTTCATATTGGCAATCTGCTGGGGGGGGGCTTTTATTTTACAATGTGGTTCTTTCTGTGCAATTTTTTTTTTTATGAGACAGGGTCTCACTTTGTAGTTCAGGCTGTCCCTGAGCTCACTATGTAGCCCAGGCAAGCCTCAAACTCTCAAATCCTCCTGCCTCTGCCTCCTGAGTGCTTAGGATTACAGGCATGAGCCACCATGCCCCAATATGTGGTTACCAGGGATTGAACTCGGGACTTTGTGCTTGCGAGGTAGACGCTGTGACCACTGAGCTAAACCCCCAACCCACAATTTATTTTTTCCATTATGAGAATGAGTTCATGTATTGGTTTAATCTTTTTAAAAAGTCAATTCGATTAAAATAGAAAATAAAGGTCAGGGGTAGCTTAGTGGTGTTGTACTGCCTGGCAAGCTCAAAGTCCTGAGTTCGATGCCCGGTAATGGAGAGAGAGAGAGAGAGACACACACAGAGAGAAAGAGAAAGAGAAAAAAAAAAAAAGAAAGGGGGAAGGAGGGAGGGAGGGAGGGAGGAAGGAAGGAGAGGAGAGGAGATGAAGGAGAGGAAGATGATGATGATGATGATGAAGCAAAGTACCTGCAGAGGCCGCTCGCAGTCTGAGTCCTGGCGGCCTGATAACCCGGCTGAAGCCCCCACCCAGGAAGAGACCATTGGATTACAAGCCCTGGAGAAAAGAGAATGAGAAAGGCTTGGTGACCTGGCGGTGTCTGCCCGTCCCAGAGGACGAGACAGTCCCTGGCCTCACAGGAACTGCTCCTCTTTTCCAGACACAATCCAGGGCTGGGATAGTTCAACAAGTGCGTGGAACAGTAGAGACCTTCCGGAAATGCTGAGTTTGTTCCGAGATGTTCCGAGGCCGAGTGCACTTCCCCGGGCAGCCTGGAGGCTCAGCAGCGTGGCTTAAGGGGCCCTGTCCACAGAGTCATTCCTTGCTTTCGTGGCCTTCTCCTTCCAACTTGTGGCCCTTCCCAGGCCTGCGTTACAGCCCCGCCCCTCTCTCTGGACGCAGATCTGGGCCCCATCATCACCCGGCGCCGGGCCCTCCCCCTGCCCCCCCTTCTCCTCCCTCCTTCCTTCCCTCCCTTCCTCCCTTCCTCCCTCCCTCCCTGCTCCTGCACCAGGAAACGGCCCGGATCCCGGCGGCGGCCTGACCCGTGAGATCCCTAACCTGGCAGGCGGGCGGGGTAGGAGACGTGTTGAGGGTGGGAGTAAAGGTGGAGCTGGGCCTTTGGGCCACGCTGAGGGGAACCGAGAACAGGATGGTGTCGGCAGGAAGCCCTTGGCCCAGGGTTTCCCGGGAGGACAGTCATGGAACACGGATTCGGCCACACAGCTGGTAGAGAGCTGGGCGCAGGGGCCGGGTCCCAGGAGCTGCAGCCCCTGTGCTTCTCAGGCCAGAGTCTGTCCCTTGGCCTTCCTTAACCAGTTCTGATCTCTCTTTCCCCTTTCCAGGACTCCAAGCTGGCCGGGAGGATGAAAGGCCCCAGGTGGGGGCTCCTTGCCACCAGCACTGGGTCCTAAGAGCTGCCATCCCGGCTGGGTGAGTGTCCCTCTTTTCACTGCCCCGGGAAGCCCTTGCCTTCTCCCACCGTTCTCTTCGGTTCTGTCCCCTCCCCATTGTCATTTCTTGCTTCTTCGAAGATCCTAAGCCCCTTCCTGTGGCAAAAACGGTGTCCACTTTAGCGGGTGGGGTGGGGGAGGGGTGTCAGGGTAGTTTAGAGCTCGTGTTGGCCTTTAGAAAAGAATCTAAAGTATTCGAAAATAAAATGTTCTTGTCTTACACCTAATTTGGAATATTCCAAATACACTGGCCTGCCACTCAGGCCCTGGCCCATACCATGACATCGATCTCTTGCTCTTGCCTCTCTCTCCCAGTAGTCTCTGAGCACATCCTCCTCATCCCCGCCCCGCCACACCATCTTTTTTGGGTTGGCTGGACTGGAAATACCCACTCTGTTCCGTGTCAGAACCTCCCCTGTATTCATGCCAGTCTCATCCTTGCCCCATACAGCCGCCCGGATGGCGACCCCAGCCTCGGCCCCAGACACACGGGCTCTGGTGGCTGACTTTGTAGGCTATAAGCTGAGGCAGAAGGGTTATGTCTGTGGAGCTGGCCCAGGGGAGGGCCCAGCAGCTGAGCCGCTGCACCAAGCCATGCGGGCAGCTGGAGATGAGTTCGAGACCCGCTTCCGGCGCACCTTCTCTGATCTGGCTGCTCAGCTGCATGTGACCCCTGGCTCGGCCCAGCAACGATTCACCCAGGTCTCCGACGAACTTTTCCAAGGGGGCCCCAACTGGGGCCGTCTTGTGGCCTTCTTTGTCTTTGGGGCTGCCCTGTGTGCCGAGAGTGTCAACAAAGAGATGGAACCGCTGGTGGGCCAAGTGCAGGAGTGGATGGTGGCCTACCTGGAGACGCGCCTGGCTGACTGGATCCACAGCAGTGGGGGCTGGGTAAGAAGCTTCTCACTTGCTGCTCTGCACATCCCTCAGCAAAGCTGATCTCCAGGGGGAGGTGGGGGCTCTGACTGGCAGCTGGGCGGCTGTGCTGGGGAGGAAGCATGGGGGCTGTATCCTCTTCTTTAGCTGGAGTCAGATTAAGATGCTCTCACTGTGCGCATCACACTGGACTCTGCGCTCCAGGGCTGCCATGCAGTAATCACTGGATGGGCTCGTGGTCCCAAGCAGAGGGCAGAATGCATGGCACTTGAGGGGTGCCCACAGTCCAAAGGTGTTACACTGAGCACATGTGTGGGGGTGGGGAGGCTCAGGGATGGTGGTGGTCAGATAGGCCTTGGCAAAGGATGCCAATTCTGAGTAGACTCTTTTTGCCAAGGACAGGATGGATTTTACTTAAGACAGAGCACGAGTGAGCTGGTCAGGCCCTTGGGGCAAAGAGGGGTTTGGAGTCAGTAGAACTCTGAAGTCGGAGGCAAGCTGGGTATGGGGTAGTAGTGCTCGCAGTGGATGGAACTGGAACTCTTCCTCTCCTCTTCTCTCTACTCTTTCCTCTCCTGATATCCCTTTCTCCTTCTTTCTCTCCTACTTCCCTTCTCTCCCACAGGCGGAGTTCACAGCTCTATACGGGGACGGGGCCCTGGAGGAGGCGCGGCGTCTGCGGGAGGGGAACTGGGCATCAGTGAGGACAGTGCTGACAGGGGCCGTGGCACTGGGGGCCCTGGTAACTGTAGGGGCCTTTTTTGCTAGCAAGTGAAAAAGTCCAAGGCCAGGTGGGGCTAGGTATGGCCGGGAGAATAGAAACAGAACAGAGAATGCCCGTAGAAGAAGTGGGGTGAATGGATGGACGTGCAGCAGGGCAGGGCAGGGCAGGGGAAAGGTAGAGGGTGAGGGGGCTGAGTGCGCCAGGCAGAGTTGGAAGAGTGAGCTGGAGACACTGGGGAGTGTTTTAGGAAGGGGCAGGGGATAAGTCATTCCAGGGCTTGGGGGAGGGGGGTCATCCCTGTAGGCCTGCCACAAAACTCCCTGGAGCTTGGTTTTTAGCCCCAGGAAGGTGGCCTTGCATAAGGAATTGCGTCTCCATTGGCTGAGTGGGATTTGAGGAACCTGGAGGGCTCATCTCTTTGAAATGGAAGCTTGGGGTTCTCAGGTGACAGGGGGAGGCGGCTGTGGCTGCCCGCTGTCTGCCACGCGTGTGCATGTGCATGCTCGGCTGTTGGTTTGATCTGGCGGTGGCGGGATTCTTCAAGGAGAAAACATTCCCTCTTGCATTGGTAACAAGGAACGGTCCTCTGCCTCTCCTTTCAGCACCTGCTTCCCCTTCCCCTTTTCCTGATGTCTCAAGGCTGAGGGAGAAACACTGTATCCAGGCTGAGGGTGCTGGCTCTTCTCAGCAGAAAGTCCTTGGCTCAGCTTTGGCGAGAAGAGCAGCTCTGTAGCTGGTCTTGTTCCTCCCTCAGCCCCCTTCCTCGTGCATCTCGCACTTGCTGCTGCCGCCTGGGCTCTGACAGAGGGCAAGGCTGTGGAGCCTCGGTGGGTGGAGGCTTCAGTAGCTGGGCTGCCTGCCACCCTCCCCTCCCACTGCGTTACACAGTGGTGCCCAAGGTGTTCCCTATCTCTGGGAGCTCTTTCCCTGAACTTAAACTCTAAATTGAGCCTCTAATTTTCCTTTTGAGGATGCAGACAAATGCTGACCCAGAAAACAGTCTGGGTTCCACAGTAGGTCTCAGTAAGACTGTTGATGTCTTGAGAGGACGATTTCAGCTCTGAGCCCCGTGGGTGTGAGGGTGACAGGTGCTCCATGACTGGCCTATTCAGTGTGGTGGGCTTCTGTGTTGCTTTATGAGGGGCTAGGAGTATGGGTTCTAGAGTACCTGCCATGACCTGGAAGCATTTGTTTCATTTGATGCCACGCTGTTTGCATGGGTGTTATTTGTACCTCAGAGTCTGAGGATGCTACCTGTAGAACTCACAGTCCTCTAGAACAAATTCTCAACTCTAGCTTTTTCTCCCGAGGAAGAAACAATTCACTCCAAATGCATGCCCTGAGCCAGACTCACTGCTGCACTCTTTGAGGTGCTAAAGTTGCTGCTCTCCATTGCTGACTCATTCACAGTGCTCTAGAACCCTGCCTGCAATTCTGAGCAATGATCAGCTTAGCACAACCACAGCTGATGCTTCTCGGAGATTTTTCGCTTGGTCCCAGTGTGGCGACCTAGACAGCTGTGCTAGAAGGTGGGACCAGATTGGCCTCAGGTTTAGTCCAGACCTTTGCTTTTGAAAGAAGGCTGCACTTTCTAATGGTATTCATGGGGGAGGTAAGACTGCATGTGCCACTGGGTGAGTATGCTGATACCAGAAACTCAAGAGCCAGTCTGCGGCGAGCAGTTGGGGTGGGGTGGGGTCTCTGACTTGCTCAGGTCAAGCTAGGCCAGTGGTTTTCAAACTGCTTGGCAGAACCCCAGAGTGTCCTAGGGGTTGCCTCAGGAGTCCTTGGGGAGATTAAAGGGGTGGGGGGCTGAGCAGGCTCTGAACTTGCCCTCAAACAGAAGAACTCCCCATGTCACTGTTTTATATATCGGGGTTCAGGGTAAGATTTTATTTGCGTTAAGGGGTTTGCTGCTGAAAAAAAAGTTGGAAAACCACTTACCAAACCATCATTTCCAATTGGAGCCTGTGCTCTCCCAGGTTTGGGGCAAACTGTTCACCTCACCCTCTCTCACAGGATGCCCATCCGTGTTAGCATTCCTGGGGCCTTTAGTAAACAGGGCAGCAGGGACCGCAGTCAGGTGATGGGACCGACATGCCCTGGTCTGAGGCCTTCACACTTGGGTGGAAGAAGAGTTTGTTTGCTGAGAGGATAAAGGGCTTGTTCTGCTTTCCCAGAAGTGTGGCTGGGATGGGCTCGCAGTGGGCAGTCAACACTGCCCTGTCCTGCCCTTGGTTGGAGGGGCAATGGAAACCCCAGAGACTTCTGTCAGGGAAAACTAGGGACTCTTCTAGAGCCATATAGTTCCTTGGGATTAGCTCTTGGCCAAGAAGGCTGAGTATGGCTCCCAATTTTTAAATCTATTTCACTTTTTCTAACTGAGGGAAATAAGTATAATTCCCATTTTTCAAAGAGTAAATAGGTAGAGAGTATTTCTTGCTCTCTGGAGCCCAAAGGGACAAATAGGGACTTTGCTTAGGCCAAGGAAGGAGCAGAAGTAGGGCAGCTCAGTCCTGCAATTATAATCCTACTCCCCACTTATTCTAGGGCATACATACACTATTTTACTTTTTTAAATCATAAAACGGCAGGAGAACAGATTTGGTTAGTTTAGAAGAAAAGAAAAAGCTCTATAAATATAAATATATATTCCTGTATTTTTATTTAATAATTTATAAATACCAAGTTCATTTGACTTTTATTTTTGTGTAATATGTAATGGTGGTATTAAAAATAAATAAATAAATAAATAAATAAAGCCCACAAGTTTAATGAGAAGGACTGAACAGGGTTTTGTGACTTCTATACTCTGTAGTCTGGGGTCAGAACTTTCCTCCGTCCAGTCATTTCTTCATGACCTTGCTAAGGGCAAGACTTAAGAATTATAGGGGTTTGGGAAAGTATTGAGATTTAAAGAAAAAAAAATCAAGAGTTTTTTCATCATCTTCCTGGCCTCACCCCATCCTGTCCAATATTCAAAGTGACGAGCTCTTACCTATCCCAACCGGAGAGTGAAGAGGGTGGAGATATGTGGTACTTCAGGACATATGAACATGCGCTTAAAACACAAAAACTCACCCAGAATCTTTGCATGAAATCAACTCCCCAGTTCCAGCTGGGCCTCTAATCAGAAGTGTGCAATAATGCATATTTCTCCTTGATGCCTACTTCAGTCTTAAGATAGATTGGTAAAAATAGAGCCCTTATTTCCTTGCCCAATCCCCTAAGACCTTTGTTTTCAGCCATTTTAATAAACTGCTAAACTAGCTAGAATCTGTAGGGTTATTCAACTCATCTCCTTGTGCCACATCAAAATCCTGTGTGACAGAATAGTGATCCTAATTC
>PVIC010005784.1:0-56548 GCA_004025085.1 Thryonomys swinderianus
AATGAGGGGAAGGAATAAATATGATTCTGAAAGAAAATAAAAGAGCATGTATATAGGGGGTGGGGAGGTGTGGGTGGGGATGTGGGTAAAAATGAGAATTGACTATGTCATATATTGGTACAAATTCCCCAGTGTTATGTGTGAGTGTGAGATGTATGCAAATTGTACCAATAAAGAATGCAAATTAAAAAAATTATTTGAAAGTGAGATAAGAAGAGCATCAGGATCTTGGGAGAAACTATGGAGCACCAATACTGTTTTACTATTGTATCCTTTTCTTCCATCTTTGGCTTCAGCTGTGTGTTTTAATGAAATAAATACATATTGAATGTCTTGAAAGTTTATGACTTCCTTTGATAACAGCAAAGACACCAGAGGTTTCAATTGATTTTGATCCTCTTTGATCTTTTCAGCTACTCTTTTTAGAGCATTGTATCATATTTGAAATTTTTACATAAGAGTGAAAAATAGAAGTTAACACTGTCATTATAATAAATGCAAAGAGTCTGGCTGTGTTTGTACAATAAAACCACTTGAAACTGTCATTTTAATTTCTTATCATAGATTATTAGCTTGTATATAGCACAGCTATAGTAACAGTGAGGAAATATATTTTCAAAATAAATATATTAAAAAATTTTAGACCTTTTCATGGTCTTACTGTATAGCATTGAAGTGTTTCAAAGCACATTACTATCTGAAAACTTATCACTGACTTATGTAGGGATAATTGAATTATTAATAGCCAAACTCCAACCATACCAAACTCTAAATTTCTTGTTTCAAAGTAAAAACATAAAATCCCTAATATGACAATATTTATGGGTTCTTCCCAGTATTGTTTAGAAAAAAAAGGACTTTATTTACATAGATAACTCATCAAGGTTTTTTACTAATAATCCTGTCCAGGAAGTTCAATGGGGATGCAGTCTTAGTGCCATATCAATGGATTATTAGCTATCCCTATTTTCTGCTTTGAGTCAATAGTATCTTTCAGTCAGTATTAGCTGTGTTTTAAATTGAACAAAGAACAAAAGAAATGGGAAAAATGTAATGTTAATAGGCTTCTTTTTGTGATCTCTTAGGGAGAGGTCTTTTTAAATAAGGGGCTTGAACTTGACCTTCTTGAAAGGCACAAAGGTCCAATGCACAGTTTTAAAAGTTATATTTAAATTTTAATAATTTTACTCTTTGGAGGCATTCAGAACTTGACACTCAAAATCTAATTCTTAATCTTTTATTGTAACTGATGAGCAAAGGATGAAAACTTAGGGACAAAGTCTGCAGCAGGCACTTAAATCTTTTCCTGATTTCGGCAGAAGTGAACTGATTGTTTTTGTGTCATTATACCTACGGTGTTTGAATGTACACATATGATTTAATGTGAACTCAGAATGGGAGAATGTATAGCTTCATGGCGAAATGTAGATTTAGGAACTGCATACAAAAACCTAGATTTTTAAGACTGAAAACAATCATAGTCTCAATGTTGGCAAAATGGATGGGAAGAAGCACTGTCATATGCTGTTGGTGAGAGTATAAATTTTTAAATCTTCCTGGAAGGCAGTTTGGCTATATCTACTGAATGCCACAGAATTTTGCATAAAACCTTTAAACCCTCATTTTTAACTTTGGGGGATTCATACTAAGAAAATAGTCATAGATGTCTGCAAAATTATAGCTACAAGATTTTTATGGAACTGTTTTTGGTAGAAACAAGAACCAGATAAACATAAATATTTAACAACCAGACTCTGTTCACCCATTAAAAATGATACAAGAGAAATATTTAATGCCATGGAAAAGGTGGAGAAAGCTGATTAAAAACAGTATGTACAATGTGATTCTTTTTTAAAAAACAATTTGCATCAAAAGTATTAGATGAAAACTAGAATTTTTAACAGTACTATCTCTATATAACAGAATTATTCATAACTTCTTTTCCAACATGGAAATAACTTTATTTTATTATATATTTTAAATTACAATGTGTAGTAGGTATAGAAATCTCAAATCATAAGAAAGTGAAGTAATAATTATAAATTTTTCCTCTGTAGTTGCCTCATTTCTGGTATGGCTTGTGCCAAGATGTCCCTCCAAAGCCTCATGCAATCATAGGTGGGGTTTTTCAGAGGGAGCTGAATTTTGTGTGTGTGATGCTAGGTGTATAGTTACTAAACCAGTCTACTGATTGCTTTGGCACCACCCTAATCCCAGTTGCCTGGATAAAACAAAAGGGGCAGAAAGACATTGTTAAGGTCTCTTGGTGCTTTTCCTGTGTTCTTCTGTCGTGAATAGTTGCTCCTTTGACACCTGCCTTGGAGATAGATGGTCATGGACTGAAACCTCTACAAACTGTGAGCTAAATAAACATTTTCCTTTAACTTTGGATGTCAGGTATTTTGTCTCAGCAGTGAGAGAAACATAACGAATACAATTTGGTAGAATCACAGGTATGTGAGCAGGCACGCACACATGCACATACCCCTGTGTTATTTTCCTTTATTAATTCAACAGTATAGGAGAAATTTATATTATAGTCCATACCAATGAGTTTTATTCTTTAAATATCTCCACAGTATTCCATAATAGAAGTACATTATTTCTAATAGCCAAATCCTGGAAGCAGCCTAGACATCCATCAACAGATGATTAGATAAAGAAAATGTGTATCTACACACATAAGAATACTATACTGCTATAAAGAAGGACAAATCTGAGACACTTGTAGGAAAACAGACGGACCTGGAAAATACAATGTTGAGTGAAACAAATCAGACACACAGGTTTAAATATTGTATAGTATCTCTTATTTGAGTAAAGCAAAGAACAAACAGTGCAGTAAAGGGTGCATAGAATGCTATAAGGGGACAGATCTCTCACAAATGGGAAGAGATTCAAGAAAGCATGCATGAAAGAAGAGAGGGAGGGGGAGGGGAAATAAGTAGAGTGAAGATGTGCCATGTACCATGAGTACCTGTAAGTCACCAACTCATGAGCTTTACTGACACCAGCGGGCTTTACATCATGAATATCGATAGATACGAACAAGTCACAGAAGCAGCTCACGTGAGGCTGGGCGTCGTCACAGTCGTGCAGCTGCGCAGTGGTGCAGGCTCAGTCAGGGCCCAGGGTGTCTGGAAGCAGAGCGAGTGCAGGGGGGATGTGGGGCGCTGCTGGGAAGCGTGGCACAAGAGTCCGGGAATCAGAAGGGGAATAATGGAGAGACTGGACCGAGTGAAAAGACGCTAATAACATGGATCGTCCAACGATTGGCACAGTCCTGAAGAACAAGGACAGATCATGGGACATGTGAAGTTTTTTATGCTTCACAGTCTCTTTCTGTCAAAGGTGTTAAAGACTCACTTTGACTAACGGATGAATCCAACTTGCAAAGTTTTCCCAGAACTGAACATGTTCATAAGCCAGGGACTTACTGTATGTACAGGAATGTCATAACTTCAAAGCATGAAAACTTTATATGGCATGCCTATATGTCTCAAACATGAGAATAGATGACAATATCAATGGGTGAAAATAGGGAAAAGGGATTTAGAGGAGGAGGGAGGAGAGGGGGAGGGAAAGGGCTTTAAAAAAAATCAAGCTGTATTATGTATATATACCCACTCCCCAAGATTGTAAACTATGTATTCTATAGACATGTACTAATTTCAAAACTACATTATTCTTCTCCCATCAGTCACTGCCACCTTTACCATTCTGTTCCAAGAGCAGCCTTTTATAGATTAATGATCTATTTTTTTCTCTCTTCTCCCCTTCTCTCCTTTCCCAGCCCAGATAGTCAGATAGGTATACTTCATTAAACTCTCTCCCTCTTTCTTCATGTCTTCTTTTCTCTCTGTCTCTGTCTGTCTGTCTGTCTCTCTTGCTCAGTGTTGAGGACTGAACCTAGGGCTTTCACAGGGAGTTACATTTTGAACCCTTTATTTTTTATTTGGAAACACTATTTTCTGAGTCACTCAATTGCCTGCTCTGGACTTAAGCTTTAATACTCCTGCCTCAGTCTCCCCAAGTATGGTCACAGCTGTCTCCTCCACCCAGCTCGACATTCTGCTTTATCTCTCTTGGCAGAGTCAGAACCCGCAAAGCCCTTTCCAAACAGACAGGCTGTGCTGCAGAAAACCTTACCACAGGGCCGCTGCGTCTCACCTCAGACAGACATTCAATACTACATTGTAATTCTGCTAATTTTCCCATCACTTTCCTACGAAGCACAGCATTGCCATATTTTGAATCGCCTATGTGTCCCCAAAAGTGAGATTTCTCCCGGTCCCCTTCAGCTTTCCTGCCTGCATTTCATGTTGCCTCTCAAGTGAGAGAAAACCGAAGCCTCAACTACCAAAAGGGATAGCTTCACACATCTGTGCCGAATGAAAATTGACAAACTCTCCTATTATTTTTGCTGATAATAGTCACAAATATGGCTAGCATTACCGTTTGTTACCGAGATTCATAATGAGAGGTCTTGCTAAATGTCAGTGTTAGTCAAGTGGAAATAAAGGTGCAATCTGTAGCAAGATTATGGACCCACTATAGCCCAGAATCTAGAGTTCTGGGTTCTGAATTTGCCAGTGTATCAATAGAAAGGAAAATGTAATGTAATATTCTTATTTCAGATTTCTATTTGGTATTTTAAGAAACTATTTCTAGAGGAAGAAACCTGTAATTACCTTAAATCTTATTAATTTAATAAATAATGATCATTTAAACTGAATCGAGTTGTGACTTTCTTTTTTACTCATTTTTATTCTTTGCTTTTCTTTGTTGTATATATTTTTCTTCAAATATATTATGTAATCCTTAGAGAAAGTTTGTGGAATTTAAGCTGTAAGTCATTTTATGTTCTCAAATGTTTTCCTTTAACACTTACATGTGGTTGATAATCTTGGTGAGTAATTTCAATATAATTTAATCTCAGAATCAGAAGAAATTTCTGTACCATTTTCTCACAATCAGTTCTGCACACAATACGGCTACATTCCGATTTTATTCTTTGAAGCTCAAGGAAACGTTTCATAGTTTTGTGAGCCTTTAATGATTTTGTCTGTACTATTAAAGTTTGGAATTTTTCAAATTTGAGGACATTTTTACTTGGCAGTTGGTAGTCTCTTCAAATGAACAATTTATATGTTTTTTTTTCAGTTTAAGATTTTATTATATTATTCTTTAGTTATTCCAACATTGCATCCTCTTCATTTTCCCCTTTACAGAGTCCTTATTAAATTCCAATTAGAACATTTGAATCTATCTTTTGCTTTTCTTGCTTCCCCACACGTTCCCTATCTTTTTCACTTTAGTTTGATAAAATTGATGTGTTGGATCTTCCAGGTCACTAATCTGTGCAGAATTGCGACTCAGTCTAAAAATCTGAACATTCTAAAAATTTATGAAAGCTTTCTCCTTAATACATTCCACCGATTCCCCAACTCAGCTGGATTTTGTGTCTCAGTTTTATTATCTTCCTCCAGTTCGCACCTGAGATCATCTGCTGTTGATGCGTTCCCTGTGTTTCCAAGTGCTGCTACAGGTAGAATTTTACCTCGGGGGTGGGGGCAGCGTGGGAAGACAGGTCATACTTTAGAAGTTTTGCCCAGCCATCTGAATTTGGAATCTGCTTCTTGGTCCCCAGTTTAGTTTGGGACCCACGTCCAACCCTGAATGGGCAGAGTGACATGGAACAGTCCCCTGAGTGGAACATCACAAACATCAGGCCAGCACTGTCCTCCCAGACACACAGGACAGGGTGGCAGACCTTGGAGAGGAGCGATTTGCCCCGTAAGCCGTGGCCTCATCATTCTGTAAGCTTTCTGAATTAATTTGTACACACAGAAAGGAGCTAGAAGGGGATGGAAGTTCTTTAGAGAGGTGATTTTGTCAGGACTGTGGAGACGAAAAAGGCAGCACTGCAGATGGGAAGTCATTTAGGAGGTGATCGCTGCAGTTCGTGAGAGCCCTCATCATGGAGGCCTTCGCGGCAGCGTCCGAGACTCATGAAGAGCCTGGCATTGGCCCAGTTCCTCCACGATAGGACTTTGAAGGTGACGTTAGGCCCTTCCTGGAGATCTGTATCATCGTCATAATGGATAGATTATGGGTTGCCAGATGACAGATCCATACTGGGTACTTCAGTATTGCTAAGAAATCGTGATCAGCTCCAAATCGTGAGTCCAGTTGGCTGGGTGTGAGAGGCAGAGGGTGAGGCAAAAATTTATCTCTGAAATCCAAGGTGAATTCTCTATTTCCTTCCCAAGTATCACTGTGTTAGTGAAGATGATGTGTTCTCAGGAAGATGTCATTCTCCTCTTTTTCTCCTCTTCTTCTCTGTCTTTGCTCGAGTATAGAGGATTGGACTTTACACTGAGCTCCATGCCAGCTCTTTCTTTTCCATGTTTTGAGACAGGATCACTACTAGGTCAAGCGGTGGCAAGGCCTGAACTTGTGATTCTCCTGCGTCTGTCTTCCAGAGTCGCAGGGATTTCCGATATCCTCCATGATGCCTGGCTCAGGGCTCAAAGAGTAAAAAGAAAAAAACAAGATGTATTATGTTCGGGTACAAATTTCCTATAATGAAGGTGAACATTGCGTATCTCTAAAGTATAGCAATAAAATTAGTTTAAAAAATAAAAAATGAATAATAAATATAAACTTTGACTCTAAGGTGAATTCTGGTCTTCAGCTTTTTTGCACTTCAGAGATTTGTTAAAATACTTCTGTAAAAGGGAATTTTCTCATGGGTACATGTGTCTAAGTCTATAAACAGGCAAACAAAATACAGTATAATATAGAGAAGTTTCAGGCATATTTGCATTAAAGAAAATGTATATGAAAACAACCTTCTGAGTTTTACAATGTGATTTAAGAATTGGAATTTCTACCATGAGTTGATGTCAAATAGTACTTAAGTTCAACATTGGTACATTGGCAAAGTGGGTTTTTAAAAATATTTTTGACTTTATAAAACAATATATCCATTCATGGAAAGTTAGCTAATGTTTATTGTTCACTGATAGCAGTCAGTGGTCTTGGTGTGTGGGTCATACCACTGAGCAATCAGATGAAACATGCTTCTCTGAAGGGATTTTTGTTCGTTGGTGTGTAGGAAAGATAAAGCAGTAAATATATTACTGTATGACTACGCAGAGTAACCCAGTTAGGAAGAAGTGTTATGAAAAGCATAACAGTTAGGAAAATGTGTCATAAAAAGCAAAGAAGGGAAAGACAAAGAAACCAAGGCAAAGGGGATCATTAGTGAGGGTGAGATATTTCAACTTTAAATTTTAAACAGGTCTTCAGTGTAGGTCTCACTGAGCAAGAGTCGTTTGAATGAAGACATAAAGGAGGTAAAATAGTAGAATGTGATTATGAAATATTGTGTTAAGTATTCTATAAAAGGATATTAATTTTCATAAGGAAATTTGGATTTAACTTTCACTTAACTTGGCAAATCCTTTTGATCACTCAAAATTTCTAATTCACATTACCCCAGTAATGTTTCTTAAAATATACTAACGTTCTTTTCATAGCATTGTCTAACTACATCTTCTGGAATACTTTATATTAGTTCATACCTTTCTCAGAATCCAAGGTGAAGGTAATTCCTTTTCTTGTTTAAATGTGTAGCTATTTTTCTAAAACCTCATCTGTTTGTATTTCTATAGTTCTAGCATTCTGGAAAGCAGAAACAGGAGGATTACAGGTTTGAGCCCAGTCTGGTCAACTTAGTAATAAAGAGAAAGCTTGTGTCAGAAAAACAGATAGGGTCGGGGCTGTAGTGAGAGTGTAAATCCCGAGTTCAGTACTCATTACAAGAGGGAGGGGGGTAGAGAATGAGAGAGGGAGAGAAAATGAGAGAGGAAGAGAGGGAGAGAAACAGAGAGAGGGATAGGGAGGAGGAGAGAGAAAGGAAGGAAGGAAGAAACACTGACAGAAAAATAGAGAAGGGAGAGAATCCAAGAACTCTTGCCTAAAATCTGGCAGTAGGAAACTTGAGTAAAAACAATTAAAAGCAAAGCTACTCACATCTCTACTTGAAATTTAAAGCTTCTTGATTTCTGAGGATTATATACAGTGAGGTGGGGAATCCTGAGTGAAAGACAAGCTCGAAATATTTGAACTCTTTTTTTTTAGCTGCATAAATAGTTTTGATTTGAAATGTGAAATACATTTTCCTTTCCATATGTGTTTGCTTTTCTACCTGAACAATATTTGTTTGCTGAAGATGTGGATCCTTCCATAGGGTAGCTTTAAAGTCAGGAGGCAAGTTCAATTTGATTGCACTGATTTGCACTCACTTTTTCTTTAGATATTAATTTTGGAGGTTATTGGAATAAATCTATATATAATATATCTTTGTCACTTTTATCTATTTAAAGATGTCTGTTTTTATTACTTTTTGATTATTGTCTCACTGCGCTAAATATTAAAGTACCTCTTTGTTATTTAGTCATTATTTTAAGGAACTATGAGTTTTGTGCACCAACTTTCTAATTTAATTGATTAAAAGCAGAATTCATTTTCTTAATCACAGTTTGTTTGACATAAGGTAGTTCAACTTGCAGAGGGAGAAAACAATACCCAACAAAGAGGCAATCCCTACTCTTTAAAAGAAAACTTTTCAACAGTCCAACAATTGTAAAATTATAGCCAAATAAGCAGTGTTAATTAAGTGATGACACTGTATTTTAAATAAATCAATCAGTGAAAGGCTATATATTATGCCTTTTCTTTGAACATTAAGCATCTATTTGTGCTCTTATTCTTGTGGAGAAACTGTACACTTTACTTCAAAGAACAGGACGAGACTACGCCTATTAATAAGACGAAAAGAACTAGACCATGGTTTGCTCTGTTCTGTGCTCCCTGCTATGTGGACCGAACAAAAAAGTTAGGAAACATCATTGCCTTTGAGAGTGTGTGTGCATGTGCGTGTGTGTGTGTGTGTCGTCTAAAGGCAAAAACACATATCAGCCTTGCACAAGCCTTGCAACATTTTAATGTGTCATGTAATCTCTCAGTTAAATAGCGAAGCACATTTCTGGCCTGTGATTATGTGATACAGGTATAAATACAGAGGAATAGTTTGCTTTCCTTGACATAGTTATGCACTTTACAACCAATGGCTTGATTTTTTTTTCACCCATGCAAGGTTCAAGTCCTCATGTTACACTTTCTTAAGCTTTACTGTATTGTACATAATTTTCACTTCTTAAAATACTCTTACTACACAGATATTTTAAACTCCAGCTATTTGTTCAGCATAGATATAGTCAGAAACAAACATGATGAGGGTTTGAGTTCATTGAACTATTCTGGGTTAGTCACAGAGACAAAGAGGCCACAGAGTCTTTATAGCAGGGTAAGACAGGGAAGTGCCCACCTCTGCGAGACTAATTCAGGGGAGTATGGTGGCAGAGATGGGACATTTCAAAGAAAAGCTCTTGGAGCTGAGCCTCGAGGGAAAGCAGAATGTGGCTAGGTGGAGCAAGAGCAGGAAGGCGTTTTGTACCGGAGAGACAAAGTCGACAAAGCAGAGGTGCCAGAGAGAACATTTGAAACACTCGTTGTTAAATGCAATGACATTTCAGATATGCCATTTCCACTCACAGAAAAATAAGTAAAATTAAGATGCCAAGTTTGGGAAGATTGATATCCTATTTCACACTGGAGTTACTGAGAAATCCCGCAACACGAAATGGGTGCTCCTATGCTGTTTTTGAAAGCTGGATGTTTGAGCATGACCTGTTTGGCTGAAAGAAAACTTCAAAGTGAACCAACTTTTCTGAATACGCTGTATGAAAAAGAAACGATAGATTTTCCTTCTGCCACTAAATGATATAATTCTATGCAATTATTTGGGATCCAAATATATATGAATGAGAGTAAGTTTTGCTTTTGTCCCTGGGCCCGCTAGCAAATTTGAGACCCTCATGTCTTCCTATCTGAGGCAAAGCTACCAACCACACCAAGCATCTTGCATCTGTTCAGAATGTTCTCATATTTTCTCTCTCTCTCTCTCTCTCTCTCTCTCTCTCTCTCTCTCTCTCTCTCTCTCTCTCTCTCACACACACACACACACACACACTGACAATGAACTTGCATGCATTTTCATGGGCATGGAAGCAAACAGTATGGTTGAATCTTCCTTCCATATAGTGGCACATGGCATTTTATACTTTTCAAATAACATTTACACATTTTCCTTTCATACAGTTAGAAGAGAGAGGAACTTGTGTTATTGGATCCAGATAACTCTTTCCCATGGTGTCATTTTGTCAGACTCATTAGGTCATTAGGTCAGACTCACCTATCACATTTTGAGAAAGTACAAAGTTCTTGGTTCTAGCATTACTAGCATTGGGTCTCTGTGGATCCAGAGTGTGTATTTTCAGCGAGTCTCCAGGAGATTTCTGGTGCCATGAGGTGGAGAAGTATTAGATCTTGCATTTATTTTTGCCAGAACTAAACAGTTAGGGACCAAAGTAAATGAAATTCAGTGGCATATGTTTGCTTGACTTCATTCATTAAGCTTAAAAATACCTGTAGTTCAGAATTGTAGTCTTCAGCATCATTTTTATAATTTCAAAGGTCTTTCTAATGACTGGAATGTACCATGGAGATGATAACTTTCTTTTACACACAAAATGCTATTAGCAGTGCAAAGCTCCATTTTTATCAAGTATAGCACTCACAGAATTTATTTTTCAATTTGTTTTACAGAAAATTTTTATTCTTTAGTGATTTATGCCACTCAAGGTTACATTTACCTACAGATTTTTCTTTTGGTATTTTGGTATTTATGACAGGTACTAAAACCTACTTAAATTATTTCTGAGATACGTTCCATTAAATGCCATTAACATTTCCTTGTCTTGCCAAAATGTTTAGCATTATTTTTGTCATGCTTTTGATTTAAAGAACGCTCCTGATTACTACTGTCCTTCTATACAGTTTTTGCCCATGAGATCTTTGTCTTTCAGACAATACCATAAAGCTCCTTGCTATTAAAACAAGCAAACACCTCCTAAGTCCTAAATAAGGGGAAGGAATGACTAATGTTTCTCTTAGTCCCTGTTCCTCCATGACTAGAGGCGTCATGAATGGGTTATGTGGAAGGATGTTTTCCAATATCTGTGATGCTAGGAAATCAAACTAGCACAGGAGCCTCAGAACATATTATGATCACACAGAATGCCAGAGCAAAACTTAATCCTTAGCACCTCTTTCCTCTGAATGGTTATGTTGTGGTATCCATCAGCGTTGAACTGTTGGTATATACAGAATCCATAAAACACAGATATGGGAGACTTAACGTCCAAAAGGAAGAGTAAGAGTTGAAGGATCAGATGAAAATTACTAATCAGTCCTGCTGATATGAGAGAGCCAGTAGCTATGCGAAGTTAACCATGTCCGAGGGCCGAGGTTGTGCTGTGAAGTGAACCTGGTGAGGAAATCCATGGAAAGCTGGCACTTCTTCACTTGGTTGGGGCTGGGGTGGCCGCTGCTCAGTGGCAGAGCGGGAAGGAGGAAGGACAAGGCCACAGGTTGTGATGGGGCGGACAGGACGAGCTGGAAGCCATGGGCTCCCTGCGTCAGTCTCTTGCTACCTCTACCCATGAACATCTTCAGAATATAATGGCTGTGGTTTCCACTCCACATTTGAGAAACCTTGTGCAGATTTCTTTTTCTTCAACCATAGTCTGGAAAACAAATAAAAGGAAATTCCGGAAAACTTCTTCCGGGATAGTCAGTGTAAAACGTCAACAATTACCTGTTTAATGCATATATTTTTCTTGGGGCCTTATGTTTCATTATTTATGTTAATAACCAGTATCTATTCTAGTCTACCTTAGAACAAGTAGAAAGTCATAGCCTGCCTCCTCCATTGCTTATGCACTTCTCTGTTGGTAAGAGTATAGATGCATATTTTCTTAATTAAATGGAGTGCTGTTCTGAAAGGCTAGTGACCTGCTCACAGATAGGTGCTCGAGAAGCGGAATGAAATCTCTAAGGACACTAGGAACCGTGTCTTCGCGACTCTGCCCGTAAGTGACTCACCCCTCTGGATCTGATCCACCGCACTTCACAGTGGAATCCCTTGATAGCGGCATAGTTTGGGTCCAAGCCAGGGAACCATCTGTTTGTTAGTCACTGCTGCATAACAAACTACCTGCAAATTAAGGAGCTTAAAACAACAATTCCTTGTTTCTTGTGAGTTGGGTGGATATTTCCTCTGCTCTTTACACCTGGACTCACTCTTGAGGTTGAATTAGCTGGAGGTTCAGCTGCCTTTGCTGTCCAAGGTGGCCTCCTTCGTGTGCCCAGCGGCTGGTGCTCTCTGTAGGTTGGCAGTCTCAAACCTTATAGCTTCAGAGGTAACACAGAGTCATTTCTGCACATGGTTTTTGCCCACATTCTTTTCCAGCTAAGTCCAGACTTCACCTTTTCTGAGAGGAGACACCAAGCGTTGTGGCTGTATCTTTCAATGTATAATGCCACTGTAAAAAGAAAATTACCTCTCAGGTAACTTGCTGTGGTAAGGAACTCCCAACTTCTTCCTCTTCTCCATTCCTCAAAACAAAGTCACACTGCACAGTGATTCCTTATAGTTGCGATGTTCAAAACTGAAGGGATTTTGCTCTATCAGCAACTGGAGACATATTTGATTCTCCCAGATGGCACTGGAGGTTACTTCTGGTAGCTGGTGGATTGAGACTGAGCACAGTGCTAACCATCTTAGAGCCCACAGGGACAGTCCCTATAGTAATACATTATCTGATCCAAAACGTGCTGAGCTTGAGTAATGCTGCCTCATATGGAATATAATTCTAGCAAGTTGCCTGAGAACTTCGGTTAGGAATAATACCTAAAGGTATTCTTTTTGCACTCTGAAATGATTTAAAATTTTGAAAGGATCATAAATTTCTTTTGGATGGAAGGGGACTTTTGGTATAGAAGCTGCCTTTCTATCATTCATTATTTATGAACAAACCATTTTAGACAGAATATGAAACACTCACTCCCTTCTTTACAATTCGAACTGAAAACAACACACACTTTTGAGACTTTGCTTATTTGTTTTAATTTTTACCTCTCGTTTTTGTTTCTAGACCAAACTTAAGAAATGTGTACATTTGCTTATGTCTCCAATTGTGTACACACACATGCACACACACAAACACACACACACAGCGTGTTTTAGCTACTTTTGTCAGAAATCTTTTGAAGGACTTTCTTACCTTGTTTAACAGCTGTGAAAGTGTGTATTACTAGGTCCAAGCCATTGTCTCATTAAAGGAGGAGTAATAATTTACATAGAATCCTATGAATTTCCCAACTGTGTCCTTTTGTATAGGCTGATAGAGGTTATAAAACTTAACATGGATTCTCCACCACATGGTCTTTAGGAAAGGATGAGAATTTTAAGGTTTCTCCTCAATAACAAAATAGTCAATTGAAAAGGAAATAGGACAAATTGATTATAACATGAAATAAGTTAGAATTATACACAATAAATGAGATTTCCTGAAGGCAGAGAAAAATAGAAGTGCTACAACGCAATGCCAAGGGCAGTTTTTCCATTCTTCTCTAAGAAGACTCTTCAAAACAGAAATGAGTGGGAAGGAGCTTTGCCCTGCAATTCTATTCTACACTTCAGTTTCAGAACTTGAGTTCCTCTCGGCTTGGATGGTCACCAAGACACCATCTTCACCTTTCTCACACAAACATGGCACCTCTGCTGCCTCCTGGAGGTGTGTGTGTGATCACAGGTATCTTAGCTAATTCCTTCTCAACTGAGAGGCTGCCTGCCGCGCTCATGCTCCAAAGCAGTGTTTATTAATGATGGTAGTGAGGATACCTAATTTGAATTCCTGAGTAGAAGTGTATCACATCAGCTCAGGCCTGAGGTTTCTTGCATAATTTTGAAAGGAGGGAGGGAGGGAAGGGGGGGAGAGAGAGAGAGACAGAGAGAAAGAGAGAGTGTGTGAATGTGAATGTTTGAAAAGTCAAACAAAATCACTGTGATCAACAAAATCATTCTCCTAATCTGTGGATAAGACCACAGATGTAATTAAGATCACTTTGGTTCCCTCAACAACAGATTAATTCCTTTTTTCAGTTAAAGGGTTGATGTCATGAAAGCAATATTTTACTGAAGAGAAATTGCTGAAATCTGTTTGCTTAACAAAGCAATTATTGATAATTTGTAATTGCTTAGTGCTGCCCAAATCATCAACTTGTTAGCAAAAGCAATCTCATGTCTCAAGAGTGATGTTACCTCTATTTCTGAGAAGACTGATAAATAATGTTATTTCATAGAAATATACCAGCAAACAAGAACATTTGTATAAACTATCAGTGTTTCCCAAGTACTGAACACATTGTTTGTGTTTTCTGCTTCAGGAGTCTTCAACTTTGACTTTCAGTCATTATCTCACTTCAGAATAATAGCAGTGGATAATGGAAACAGATATCTTTAACTTGTGTGTGGTGTCACAGAAACAATTTTTTTTTTTTGAGAACTCAACACATAGGTATCTTCCTGGAGCAAATAAATGAACTCAGTCTGAAGTGCTCTTGAATGCAAATATTCTCTTTGTAGCTGCAGCAGAAAAACGTAGGTATCCAAAGCAGGCCTTCACCAGCCTTGAAGTAGTTGTTTTGTTTGCTATTTTTTGTCAAGGCTCTTCCTTCTCATACTCAAAAATAGACAGGAGCAGCTTCTGGTAACACTGCCCCATATTGTGAGTTCTTGAAACTGAAAACCGCTGGTTTTGAAGTATTAGTGGATCCAATTGGCAAGGTATAACTACGCTCACTTAAATGGCTCCAAGGATAGCTGTACCATGTACATCACTTTAAAGTATTGCCTCTTTTAGATGGTAGCAGTAAGATACTGTAAGACTAAGACTTTTCTAGCAGCTGTGACTTTAATATCATGTGACATTTATACAGACTGTTACACCTTTTAAAGTACACTTAAATGCATTACAGGGAGGGGATAGAGTTCCAAAACTTATCTTTTGGTATCAATGTGATATATTTGTATCCATGTACAGGTCCATTTCTATATATGTAAAATGTAGGTAATAGTACCTTAGCTGTAGCATCATAATAAAGATCAGCTTGCGACAGTGTCCCAGTTAGCATGGCTATTATTATTATCATAATAATGCGAGGGTCCTTTTCACCTATATCATAAATTCAGATCATAAAAAAGTCATCATGGGGCCGGAGATTTAGCTCAGTGGTTCCAGCGCCTGCCTAGCAAGCGCAAGGCCCTGAGTTTGATCCTGGTAACCACATACAATGCTGGGTGTGGTGTCTCACACCCACCAGCAATCAATATCACATACCACAGTGCCAGGTGTGGTGGCTCAGGCCTGTAATCCCAGCACTTGGGAGGCAGAGACAGGAGGATTGCTGAGTTCGAGATTTGCTTGGGCTACATAGTGAGCTCAGGGCCAGTCTGAACTACAAAGCGAGACCCTGTCTCAAAAAAGAAAGTCATCATGGATTTATTACAAAAGTTTGAAATTTAGAAAATCTACTTCAGGGTTGAGGTACCTGAACATTCTAAGCAACGAGTACAAATATGATAGGTATTTGAGTCCTCCATGCCCAGGTGAGCAACAGTCTCACTGAAAACTCCCCCAAGATCACAGCCTCAGCTAACATCTTTCAAATAGTATCTTCAAAGATTGTGTAAACACTGGTCCGAAACATCATGTAGGTTATCAGTTTTAAGTCAGAGCCTCAAATTAGGTTAGTGCTGACAGAGCACCAGATAGTGCAGAAACAGATTGAAAGAGCTTCCGATCTCGGTGCACCGTGCCATCAGGAACACCTTTACAATCTTTCTCTGAGGTGCTAATTCACTCATCAAACAACACACATTGCCTCAGGCACCCAAAGTTGCCTATATTCATCATAGTCCTTGGAATTGTTTGGGGGCCACACAAACCCCAATAACTGTTTCAGCACTTGTTTCCTGGGGTGCAGTGGAATTACGCACAAATAAAACCCTGGGAGGTGGTGTGTAAGATGGTAAATTTTGGGTGGGAAGGGACTTTAAAAGCTTTAAGCCACCCAGGGAAATTCAAACTAGAAATGGGTAGGTAGTCACAGAAAGGAACCGAATTGTGATGTAAAACAAAATATAACAATAATGTGCTGAAGCCTGACATCCTAGTGCAGCAAACCCATTCACTGATTCTGAAATGGAATACTATTCTGATAGACTGCACTTTGTAGAATTCCCAAAAGACAAAATTAGAATTTCGGCACCTATCAATGAGGAGGAGTCCTTCACATGATAGTTTTCTTGAGGATTCAAAAAAAAAAATAGACACACCTAAAATATGATGTAAGTCTGTCTTTTGCTAGAATGCATTACATTTGTTGAAGAATTTCAGCCATTGTTTCTCTGAGAGGTCAGTCAAGGAAACTGGAAGAGTCCCAAGCATGCACCCTTAGCCCGTCTGCCACAAACTGGAAATGACAATAATGTGGTAACTAGAATCAATTTGCTTCAGCCTGGATATGATTCTAGAGCATTGGACCATTTATTTTTTGCTTACTTTCCACGCTAACCGCACGTATTTATTTATTTTTTTGGCTATTCATTGAGGAAAAACTTGAGGTACAGGTTCAATTTCAAGATTGGCTGGAAGATTATTTGTCCATCCAGTGTGTTTAAGGAGACTGCCATTTTGCTGCCCCTGCCTCCTCCTTTCCTTATGTGGATTAGAAGAGCTTCAGGTCTGCTCTTAAAATCCCCAGCACAGTGGGGCGTGCACATGTGTTATAGATGGTTATCTTCAATTGCAGCGTAATGCATTTGAGGTGGTATTACAGTGTGGTCAAAATTTTTAAATTTGGCTTACTATTTAGGTTAATTTTGCTTATGTAGCAATAAATATATACTCCATTTTAACATCAAAAAGATGGCTATAAAAACAATTAGATCCAAATATTAAAGTTAAATAAAAAATTCTCATTGAGCAGATTATATGAGGACAGTATTTTTTATACAATTTGTTATTGTTTTATAAATATTTCCTACATTTCCAGTCTGATCTTATTTACACATTCACTGTGAAATCTAAAAGATCATTTCAAACCTTCTCTGGCACATTCATTGCTTTAAGTTAGTATCAACTTTTTAAAAATTATTGCCCAACCTTATCAAGGTATCAAAGAATGAATTACACTTTCTAGTTCTCATCAATAGCCAGAAAGTTTGTCCAGCCGTGTCCTTACAGAAAAGCAGCAGATCACAGCCAGGTCTTAGTTTCTGTCTCCTGAATAGCTTCTGACTTAAAGTGGATTCAATGACTTCTTTTGGTACTCATAAGCCATTTCTTTCCTCTTACTTAAAGTTTCCAGGAGATATTTTCCAGAAAATGAACAACACTCCTAACAAAGGTGCCAAACAAAATTCCTGAAAGTTGTCGTTTTCCTATCAAGAACATCCATAGAGTAAGTCATTGTAGATTATTAGTGTTTCCTCTCTGATTCCCACCTGGTAAGACAGAGCAAAAGCTGAAGTCTTGGGGGCCTGGTGGGAATGAGGGGCAGACATAGGAATATCACCCTCAAGAGAACATAGAGCAATAATGGCCACTGAGTTGCTGGATCTGGAAGCTAAGAGAAGCATCATAGTTTGGGCTGAAGTCCAGAGGATCAGAGTGAAGTCCAGTGAACCTCCAGTCGAGGACATTGCAGAGGAGAATTAGGTTCACTCTTAAAACTTCTGGGGGCATGCACACTGATGAAACCTACCTACCATATCTCAGATGGAGAAATGTTCTTTTTTACATAAAGAAAATGTCTTTCATCTATTCTCCAAACTGTCTTTTGCGTTTCAGAGTGTGGGAACAAATTAATTTTATAACATTCCTCATTTTAGGGTTTCATTTATGAATGAAAGTGTATGTAAATTTTGCCTGTTTCTAAGCCCAGTGGCTCCAATGCCTCTCTTTTCAAAATAGCTGTGTGTTGTTTTTACAATAGCAAATCCAGACTTCAAGGTTTTCCGGACAAAACAATAACTTCCACCTACTATTTTCTTTCTTTCTTTTTATTTTTCCTGATTCCCATCCATCCCCTAAACACATCTATCTTTTAAGATATTCCTCAGAATATCATTTTTAAGGTCTTTCAAATCCTTTAATGATCTCTTTTTAAAGTTTGTTGTCCATACTATTCCCAGAGCCCAGAAGCCCACCTAGAATGTGCTTCTCCTACTCTTGTTGAGTCATGAAATGTGACTTATTTCCTAAGACTCCCTTCTTTCTTCCTAACCATTTCAGGAAGAAAAAGTCATGAATATTGCTTCTGTTGTCAGAATTTTCATGTTTTAAAATAATGACATTTTTGTAACTTATCAAGAAAAAAATCTTCTTTTCACATGATAATGCCTTACAAATCAGTTTGAAATCTGAAACAGAAATAAACTCATTGAAATATGTTCAGGGAATTTTTTTTTCCCACTGAAAGTAAGTAGAGCTTGAGGTTATCAGCAGAAATAAAGTATGCATTATTACTTTAAAATAATTATAAAGATGGGCCAGAGATTAAGCTCAGTGGTTCCAGCACCTACCTAGCAAGCACAAGGTCCTGAGTTCAATCCCTGGTAACCACATACAACAATACTGAGTGTGATGACTCACACCCACCAGCAATCAGTACCACATAGCACAGTGCAGGGCGTGGTGGCTCCTACCTGTAATCCCAGCACTCGGGAGGCAGAGGCAGGAGGATTGCTGAGTTCGCAGCTTGCCTGGGCTACATAGTGAGCTCAATGCTGGCCTGAACTACAAAGCGAGACCCTGTCTCAAAAACAAAAACAAAAACAAATAACAATTATAAAGATGATCAGAATTTTCGTTCAGAAAATTCCTTACAGTTACTATTCTGAACAATAGTTCATGAATGAACAAGTTTTATACAAGTCATTTATGAATAACTCACCAAACAAATTTTATTTAAGGGAGCGTATGTCCCACCGGAGTTAAAATGATGGCGTGTTGGGAAGTCCTAGATGATCTCACTGGAATCTGAAAACACAACTGTGATGCAGTAATGACGACACCTGAGTGTCATTTCTGCCACGGAGTCTGAGTTTTCGGGCAAGCAGGATGCTCGGCAGGTTACACGGGGTCGGTCGCGGTGACTTCCGTCTCAGAGCACACAGTGGCTTCCTGTTTTGGTCCGGTAGCTTCCCCTGGGCTTTCGTAGATGCAAAACTACCCACACAGAGGTGGGTTGCCCGTGCAAAAGACTGGGTGTCTTATTTTTGGAAAGCTTTGTTTCACATTCTCGTTGTCTTTTTTACTCTACAACCTTTTATGTTTTATATTTTATAGTAGCATTTTAAATGTCATTTCACCTATATTTTCTTGTCAGCTGTTTTCTTTTTCTTCTCTATGCACTGCTCTACTGCTACTGGTTTATCTGTTTTCAATATTAATGGTCTGCTAAGAAGCATTAAGATGTGCATTAATTCATCAGTTTCACCGTTCAAAAATACCTGTGACCCCATGAGCCACTGTGTGTACGTACTGTGAAGGTTCAAAGATGCCTCAAACGTTTATTCTGGTTTTAGGTTGTGTACAGTTTGAGCAGGACTTTTACTTACACAAACTGTAGTGCAAAGTAAAAACTCAAGGCCCTGAATGAAGTACAAATGAAGGGTGCTGAGACTTTCTCATGTTGTTTTTGCCTGTTGTGTGTATTGTATTCTTTCAGGAAAAACCTGCTATTCATTTTCTTCTCACCTGGATTTCATTCACTTGATAGGAATTCTCTATATATTCTGAGTATGTGTCCTTTGAATGTGTATGTCAATTGCTGTGTGTGCCTTGTTCACTCAGATATTGTTTTAATTTTTGTGAAATTCACTATTTTTTTTGCTTTTTTTATATTAACATTTTCTGAGTCCTGTCAAAGAAATTTTGTCTGAATGTAAAGTCACTAGGATGTAGCCTTGTGTTTTCTTCAATACCTAGGCCTACATAGATCATTAGGGGAATACAATTAAACACCAATGAGTTATCATTACATAGTCACTAAAACAAAAAACAATGACATTGCTAAGGGTATTAGGGTGAGGAAGAAAGTTGAATCAACATATAGTGCTAGTGGCATTTAAATGACAAAACCATTTTGGGAATTAGTCTAAAAGTTTCTCATGTAGAAAATCTAAACTATGATGTATATTATAGCATAGCTTATTTTAAGCATTGGGGAATGCTTAGCTCATGAGGACGGAGCCTTTATCATTCAGATTAGTGGCCTTAATCACAACTAAGGAGCCCCCCCAAAAGCTGCCTTGTCCTTTCTACCATGTTGAGGACACACTGAAAAAGTTTCATCTATGAATCATTAAAGCAACCCTTATCAGACACAGCATTTACTGGTGACTTGGTTTTGAATTTCCCCATCTCAAGAAATAGATGTGGCAAATAAATTTCTATCACTTATAGGTCACCTGATTTACATTATTATATTATGATAACATTTTGAGAATATTATTTTATTGTGTCACCGGGACATTGGAACAAGGGAGAATTGATTGGACCAAGCAAGGAGGAAAGATTCTGGGGTGAAGGGAATGCTCTGTCTTGACAGATATGTTCATTATGCAAGTCTATGTATCTGTCAGCACTCAGAAACTGCTCAATTAAGATTTGTGCATGTCACTATATGTAAGTAAAACCTGCACAAAAAATGAAGAGTCCCGAGAGCAGAATCTGGCAACTGACTTGTTAGAAATCTGAAATATGGGTTTGAATTGGATTTTGTATTAATTCATATCATAGTTCTGAATGGATTCAAAATTCAAATCATAGTTCTGGATTCAAATCATAGTTCTGAAATTTAATATCTGCAAAAGCTTGATAAATAACACAACTTCTTTGAACTTCAGTTTTTCCTTTATAGAATCAATACTTTTTCCAAGAAATGTTGTGGGACTGTACGCAAAGGGCTTATTGCAAGGGCTGATATAACGTGTGAAGAAATTAATGCCACTTGAATAATTCCCCACCTTCTTTCTCTGCTTGTTTATTACTGAGTAAGGTGTCAGCTGTGATTACAAGGTTTGAGTGCTGATGTTTGAAACAATGCAAATTGTTAAGAAAAATATAAAACCAACCAGTAATATATCTCACAGAGTATATGTTTTCTCTTTAGAATCTAATAAATTTGAGGTAAGTGGGGATATCCTGAATGCAGTTGGGAATAATGAACCTTGAATTCAGGAGAAAAATCAGAAAGCACTTTTGGATTTGGGGTATGCTGAGCTGATAAACCAGATCTTCTAGAAACAAGCATAAACCTTTCTGAATTGCAGTATTTGCTGATTTCCATGCTGTACAATTTTCATCATAGCCAATTTCAAGTTACCAAACTGGTTTGCAAAATTCCTGAATATTGACCAGCTACCTCTCTGTAGCTGTGCCTGCCAGCTCCAGCCTGCTCCAATCTAGGTCATTTACTGAGAATGAGAGTGATACGAATCTTTTCTCACCTTGCCCCAGGTCCTTTGGCCTTCAGGGTTCTTCGGGTTTAATTATGTCTTTTTCCAGAAGTTCCTGTTTCTGATGATTCTCCATAGCTCACACCTTCTGCTTGGTCTTCAGTCCTTTAATAGAAAACCTTATCTCCCTGAGTCCACTCCTTTGTATAACAGAGAGGCTGTCCTTGCCGTGAAGACTTGGAGGCCACCAGGTGCCTGAGCACAAGAGGGATTCTGGCACAGCCCGTTCAGCAAGGAGACCACATCTGGCCATTTACATCTCAGTGTTCTTGGTGATGTGGTGGCACACCTGTAATCCCAGGAGAGTCACTTGTTCGAGCCCAGCCTGAGCACCTTAGTGACTTAGAGCAACCCTGTCTGAAAATGAAATGAGAAGTTCAGAAGGGCGGGAGATTTATAGCTCAGTGCAAAGCTTGAGTCCATCACTAGTAGCAACACATGCACATGCACACGCACAGATTCTGTTGTATGGGAAAGAAAGACACATTTTCAAGTGCGTCCTCTCCCTTCCCACCCTGGTCCAGCGCAGGCATCTGGGTCAGAGTGAAGTGTCGGGGAAGCCGGGCTCTTCCCTGAGCCCCAGGAGCACTGATCACAGTGGGAAGAGGCGCCAACCCACACGTCTCGTCTCTGAACTGTGCGCAGCAGTTAAATACACTTTGTGAAAAGTGTGTGGGGTTGTCTCACCACCTCAAATACTCCGCTAAATACACACTTCTGTAAATTCTTGATCCTATAAATTATAAGGGTCCCAAAAAACATGTTCCCCAAAGATGGTGCCCTTTGATATTATTTTTATAGCAAAACAAAAAAAAAACCATACTACATGTCCACATTGCCTAGCAAAATGTGATATATTCATTTAAAATGCTATTATGTAGCTTTTAAAATAATTCTTGAAAGCAATCATTTTTGAAAAATTTTAATTCACATGAAGTATACTATACCAAAATAGTGTATTTACCATTTTAATATTGTAAAATTATCAAAAAAGAAGTGACTAGAAATAAGTTTCTCAAATTATTAACAGCAGTTTTCTCTCCATGATGGGATTATGGGTGGTTCTTTCCCTCTGTATCTTTTAGAGACTTTTCACATTTTGTATACAAGAAAGAACTATATTTAACAAATTTCTAGTGGTCCTCAGAGAAAGCACTTATATTCCAAAATCCTGGTTTTATGCATTCCAGGTTATTAAAAATTAAAGACCCATTTAAAGTCTATAATCAAATTATTTCTAGATACAGGTTAGACATATATCATGCTTTGTAAAAATGGTACCCTTAGGCTGTGCTTTCTGATGCTACCAACTCTGTGGTTATTTTCTTCTAGTTTCGATAAAGAAAGGTAGCTTCCAAATTAAAACCTAAATTCTCCTCTTCACAAAGTATCCTTAATTTACAGGTAATTCAGATTTTCAAATCCCTTTTTAAAAATATGTGTATTAAATTATGTCATATATTGGTACAAATTCTCAAAGTTGAATGTGATCATGATGTGTATATAAAATGTACCAATAAAGATCTGAAGATTCAGAAAAAAGTATGTATTAAATTAGATGCGGTGGCACACACCTGTAATACCGAACTCTGGGAAGCTGAGGCAGGATGATGGCAAGTTCAAATCTTTCCTGGGCAACCTAGTAACTTAGCAAGACCATATCTCAAAATAAAAACTAAAAAGAGCTCAGAATGTGGCTCAGGGTGATGTCCTCAATCGCTAGTACTACAAAAGACTTGAAATAATTATATAGTGAACATTCATAAGCCACTTAGAAAAAAATTCATAATTAATGATTTAATATACTTGCTTTATCATCTATGTATCTATCAGTGCATCTTATTTTTGATGTATTCCAAAGAAAATGGTAAACATGAATACACTTTGCTCCTAAGTACAATATCATGGAAATTTTTCACTAGAGTTCAATAGTTTTCATTCTTCTTTTGTTTTTTTAGGTAAAATTTAGGTGCGGTAGCATGTACATATCGCTAATATATTTAATGAGTTTTGACAAAAACATATCTCCATGTCATCCACAACAGCTGTCAAGACGTAACCTCAACAACACCCTGGAAATTCCTCATGGTTATTCTCAGTAAATCCCTGTGCTGTCTCTCCAGCACTAACCCTGTTCTGATTCAATTCTACACTATAACAGTTTCCCAGTCTAGGACTTTATATAAACTGAATCCTACAGCATGCAATCTTTTTGTGCCTGGCTACTCACACGCAGCATAATATATCTGTGATTTGCCATGCAGTTTTGTTTTAAAAAGTAATTTGTTCTTTTTCATCGCTGACTTGTAGCTCATCATATGAATAGAGCATAAACTGCTTAGTGATTTCCCTGTTGATGGACTCCTAAACATTTCAGATTTTAGTATTGTGGACATCCTGTATTTGGCTATTTTGTGGACATGTGTTTTCATAGCTCTTGGAAAAATACCTAGGGGAAGAATTTCTGGGTCAGAAGGTACGTGTATGCTTAGATTAAAAAAACCAAAAAACTTCTTCACACTTTTCTCAGAAAGCAACATACCCTCTCTGTTATTAGCAGACTGAAATTGGCAAAACCCTAGCATTGTTTAAGAACTTATTTTTCTCTCTACTTTTCCAAGATTTGAATGATCATTGCTATGGGCTCAACTCATAATCACCCTCACAGTCACTGTGGGTCCTTGCTCCTAAATTCTTCTCTCCTGTTTCTCTCACTTCTCCTAGACTACTGTTGGTGTTTTGGAGTTGCTTCATGCATTCTGAACATCTTTGATAGACAGCTCACCACACGCTTCTTTAGGCTGCAGGCATTTGCATTGATATTTCATTACATTCCTCTCTCTCTCTCTCTCTCTCTCTCTCTCTCTCTCTCTCTCTCTCTCTCTCTCTCTTTCTTTTTGAGGCAGGATCTCGCTTTGTAGTTCAGGCTGGTCCTGAGCTCATTACGTAGCCCAGGCAAGCCTCGAACTCAGCAATCCTCCTGTCTCTGCCTCCTAAGTGCTGAAATTACAGGTGTGAGCACTGTGGTATGTGGTACTGATTGCTGGTGGGCGTGAGTCACCATGCCTGGTATTGTTGTATGTGCTTCCGGGGATCAAACTCAGGACCTTCCGCTTGCTACACAGGAGCTGGAACCACTGAGCTAAAACTCCAGCCCTCCTCTCTCTTTTCTTTCTATTTCTTTCTTTCTTTCTTTCTTTCTTTCTTTCTTTCTTTCTTTCTTTCTTTCTTTCTTTCTTTCTTTCTTTCTTTCTTTCTTTCTTTCTTTCAAGATCTCACCATGTAGCTCAGGCAAGCCCTAAACTCAGCAATCCTCCTGCCTCTGCCTCGCGAGTGCTGGGATTACAGGCATGAGCCACCAAACCCGGCATTTGTGGTATGTGGTACTGATTGCTGGTGGGTGTGACTCACCACACCCGGTATTGCTGTATGTGGTTATCAGGGATTGAACCAAGGACCTTGCAGTTGCTAGGCAGGTGCTGGAATCACTGAGCTAAATCTCCTTATTCTTAATCTGCAGACATTTTGAAGAAGGGGAATCTATTCATCTTGCACTCAGTAGGTGCTCAATGAACATTAATGAAATGTATGATTGAATGAGAGGTGACTCTGAAATCAGACTCTACCATCTAGTAGCTGTCTGATCTCCAGCAGGTTCCTTAACATCTCTAAGCCTCCATTTTTATTTGAAAATGAGGATAATAAGAGTTCAAATTTTGTGAAGAATAATGAGTCAATTTTTAGAAAGTGTTTAGAACAGTGCCTGACACTTAGTAAATAAATGCAAGTAAAATGAACTTAATCTTCTTTAGGTTTTATATATATATATATATATATATGTATATGTATATGTATATGTATATGTGTGTGTGTGTGTGTGTGCGCGTGTGTATACACACACACACACAACTTCATAGAACACAACAGTTTTTCTATGACTGATGTCCATCCTGGTATGAAGAATTTCCTTCAATTATAATATCAAAAGAATAAGAATAGCAATAATTCAACCTAAAACTTTTTTCAGCATTACAATTCTGTTTTAGTTGAGAATTTGGTAACTAGGGCAAATTACCCATGGTGATTTTCTAACTTTGAGCATATGCCTCTCAATCTCCAGACTTTTAGACTTAAACACATCCATAGTCCTTTTTTTTTGTAAAGTTTTGGTCTTTTACTATGCGTTTCTTAATGTCTCCTGATCAGGTCTACAATACTTGAGATATAAAATCTCCTTTCAATACTGTTTTTTAAATGTAAGGGCAATTTAATTCTTAATGGTCCTAACTATTACTCTTTTACCTTACGTTGAATTACTTTATGTAAGAAAGGACTACATCTTTAACATTGGAGTAAATAGGAAATTCTGAGATTATTTATTAAGTGTTATTGCCACAAGTTCTGACATGTCATGTAAATTTTTTAAAGAAGACTTGAGGGTTTTTTACTGAAAGCATTTGAAGGAGCCCTGGAAGGGTTCTGAGAGCCATTTCCTATAGAATAGAAAGCTAAATGATGTTCCAGGACCTTCAGTAGCAATAATACTGTGACTTGGCTTTTTAGTACATGTTTTCAGTACATGGGTATTCCTTTACTGCATATATTTCCATAAAGAAGCGTCCTATTTTCTGGAGTCAGAATGCATTCTGTGTGTCTTCTTACAACATGCAGAAAACAGGCTTGTAAAATCAAACAAAGCCATTGGCCAATGTGACTTGTTTAACATGTTTCTACATTTTACTTCGGATGAAAGATTTCAAATCACAGCATTAATGTGGTGAGAAATACAGAATTGGAAAATATTACCAGTTTTTAAAAATGTAGATTTTGTCCTCTGTTTATAACTTGAGAACAAGAAGGAATCAGTGGTCACCTTGGTTTGTTTGTGACCTCCAACATGGCTTGTATTTTAAAGTGAGTCTGGGTTGGGGCATCTGAGAGTAGAGAGTAGAAAGCCACAGGCTGCAGAGTAAAGGCTGGGTGTGAGTGTCTACTTGATGTTAAAGGAATGAACGCTTTGCAAGGAGAGAGAGAGAGTGAGAGAGAGAGTTGATATTTGGTGAAAATAAGCGTTGTTTTCCCCTGCTTTGGCATCTGCTTGTGTTCACAATGGCCGCAGTGTTTTTCTTTACCTGGTAGGTGGCCTCTCCATGTTTCGATGAGGCGCTGCGTGAAAATGTGCCTCCTTATGTCGGAGGGAAATTTGCTTTCCCTTCCTTCCCCTGCTCTCCCACGCCTCCCTTTGTTCTAATCATGCACGTGAGGAGAAAAGCCAGTGATACCAGCAACCATTTTCTTCTCCAGCCATTTTTTGGAGTTAATAATTCAAACGAATCTTTTACAAACTCATTTTATTCTTAGAAATGGCCTTATTGCTAACAGTCGGCTCTCCAGTTGTACTTTATCAAGCAGCAGATCTGTTGTAAAATGTGATGACTGGATTTCATCTGTTTTGCCACCCCCTAAGAATTCATTGCCCACAGTGCTTCAACTGCTGTTATAAGAGACGGTTTAATTTTTGTGGTACATTGATTGATAACGGGGCTCCCTGGTAACATGGTCTTCCTTGAATAGGACTGCTGTTTTCTAGGTCTCAGATCCCCTGAAGATGCTACATAACTCCCTGTATGAAACAAATCTTCCACACCCTAATAGTAATATCCCAAATCCCCCGAAGAGCAGAACATACACAAATGCCGATAGGTATCTCTATGCCCGTAGGTGATACAATATGGAAAGGGAATTCCCCCCCACCCTGGTTGTAGGTATGAAGGAATCAGAGCAGCAGAGAAACAGACAAACAACCAATGGAACAAACAAACAAAACCGGAAGACTTGCCGCAATTCTAAAAAGTTGTCTAAATTAGTCTCTACTGAGTAATAAAATTGCAGGTACTTCTCTACTCCTTGGCTAATTTTCTGCTGCTATCAGGTGAACTATATAGGATTCCTGCTATGTACTTCCAAATTAAAAAATAATAATAACAACATAAGAGAAGGCAGAAAAAAAAAAAGTTGGCAAACAGGAGAATTCTGAAAACAAAGGATAATCATGCAGAATATCCAAGTGGTAGAATACATCCACTTATGAAACACCCATTTTAAAACAAAACTCACATTTTTTCCACATATTTAGAGCCAGAAATTTCATGTTTATATGCACCTAAAGAAAGAAACAATGATGTAAGTGCTAAAGTCATGACCAGTGGACAGAAAATTTGCTAAGCCTCCTGCATGCAAGAGAGTCAAGGGCTAAGGGAACAGATAACTCAGCATGAAGCAAATTCTTAGCAGCCTTATAAGTGTGAGGATTTTGATAAAGCTGATTTCTTATCAATCACGTGAATCTCATGATAGTGTGCATGGCAGCAATGCAGAAGTCAGAAGGCCACGGGTTCCAGAGGAACCTTTCTCGCTGCTTTGGTGACATTCCGGCCTGATCCTCCTGTGACCGCTCGGACCCACCTGCAGAGCAGCTCTTACTTCACCTGCCTTCTCTCTGGGAAGTGTGTCATAATTAGAGAAGGTGCCGTCTGTGTTCCTTGAACATCGCTCACTCCACAAATATTGACTGAGCACCTCTTAGGCTTCATACACTAGGTGCTGAGGATATAGTTGCAAACAAAGCAAAAAGCTTCGACTTCTTTCATCTTCTATCCTCGTGGATGAGATGAAAAGTGAACAATTATGGAAGGAAAGTAAATGAAGTGAAACAATGATAAGAGCTAATAAGCAATGAAGAAGAGAGGAGGGGATGTTTTAGGTAGGTTACCCAGAGGTAAACCCAATGAGAATGTGATTTTTTTTTTTTTTTTTTTTTTGGAGACAGGGTCTTGCTTTGTAGTTCAGGCTGGCCCTGAGCTGATTATACAGCCCAGGCAAGCACCGAACTCAGCAATCCTCCTGTCTCTGCCTCCCGAGTGCTGGGATGACAGGCGTGAGCCACCACGCCCGGCACTGTGGTATGTGGTATTGATGGCTGGTGGGTGTGAGTCTCCATGCCCAGCACTGTATGTGGTTACCGGGATCAAACTCAGGACCTTGCGCTTGCGAGGCAGGCACCGGAATCACTGAGCTAAATCTCCGGCCCAAGAATGTGATTTTGATGAAAGACCCAGAGGAAGTAGGAGACATAGTTGTACAGATATCTAGTGAGTTAGCAGCCCAGACAAAGAGTAGCAACTAAAAAGCCATGAGTTTGGGACAGGCCTGGCAGTGTGGGGAACAGCAAAGAGGCTGGGGTTGCTAGAGAGGAATCAGTGAAGGGGAGGGAATCTACAAGAGACAATACCACAGAGGAAATGAAGTTTAGATTACAATGGGCCTTGTAAGTCATAGAAGGAGCGCTGGTCTTTGTGCTGCTTAGAAAGACACTGGGAGGCTCTGTGTGTGTGTGTGTGTGTGTGTGTGTGTGTGTGTGTGTGTGTGCGTGCACGCACCCATGATTCTGGACGTTGAACACTGAAGCCAGGATCTTCACATCAAGATACATATCTCTTTTTTTGTTTTTTATTTTGAGACAAGGTCCTCCTAAGTTGCTAAGTTGACCAGGCTGGGTTCAAACTTTTGATCCTCCTGCCTCAGGATCCCAGAGGCTGGTGTTTTAGACAGGTGTACACTACCATCCAAGGGTCATAGGAATGTCTGGTACAGAGTACTGACATGATTAGATGTATTTTAGCAAGATCACTCTGTTGTGTTGACTGAGAAAGAATGAAAAAAGTGCAAGGGCTGATAGGGAGGCCAGTGAGAAGGGTATTAAAGATTTCCAGACAGGATTAAACAAGGTGGTGTTGATAGGGGTGGTGAGCAGTCAATTCAGGATATATTTTAAAAGGAGAGACAATAGGATTTCATCAGACAAGATCAAGTATGCTGAGTTGTATGGCTGAAGATCAGTAGGATTTGGTAATGGCTGTTAAAACAAGAGTAGAATTGGACATCACAAATATATCGATCCATATTACTAGGAATATGGAGATTATAATTAGTTGAGATGAGGAAAATTGAAATAGGAACTTTTTTTTGTGGGCAGCATATGTGGAGGTTCTGATTTTTGGATGTTAAAACTCATATTGATAGTGGAATGCCAGAGTCATATCCCATGGGAATGAAGAGTGAAATTGTGGCTGTAGGAGATAGGATGCCAAGAAATTTATTTAAAAGCTATAAAGGCAAGGAAGTAGAGCTCCTGTTAGCTGAGAGGAGTCCTGATCAGGACACCCAAGAAGGGTCTTTGTTTCGAGGATTTTAGGAATTTAGAGAGGAGCTTGGGCTATTGTGCAAAAATGACATGATCTCAAACCTAAAGCAGATCACACACTTTTTAGGGTCCCATCTATGCAGCATCCACACAGTGCCCTTGTGGGGACCCAGGTGTTCACTTTTGAGCCAATAGCTTACCTGATTACTCTCTAGGAAGGTCCCTGTCCACTGCAGGACACCTGGCCGGTGTTTTTTTAAGATCCCTGGAGGTATTTGACACAGAAGACTTAGTTTGGGCTCCTTGAATCTATGCTGGGGCCACTGTCCTTACTCCTTATTGTCTAATAGAATCCTAATTCCTGTCTCAATAAGTCTACTTAGGTATCAGAGCCATCAAGTAAATAAGTAGTTGGATATGAGTCCAGAGTACAAGAAAGAGACTAAATTGGAAATTTGTATATCATCAAAGTATAGTTGGCATTTAAAGCCATGAAACTAGGTGAAATCATTTAGACCACTTTCAGAGAAGGGTAGACCACACTAAACCTTGGGCTTCAGGGACATAGGGAAAAACCAGCCATGAACCTGATAAGAAGTGGTCAAAATGGGGATGATGTCCCATGAAGAACATATTTCAAGGCAGACAGACTGATCAAGTATATCTTGTGTTGCTGAAAAGTCCAATAAGATGAGAATTATCAGATGAGATTTAGCCATTGTGCTTATCAATGCATTAGTGACCCTCAGGAGATCTTGTTTCTGTTGATCTCAAGGTTTGAAGTCATCCAAGATGCATCATGCTCTGTGTATTATGTAAGGATATTTTTTCAGGTGTAATTTGTTTGAAAGTAGGCTGGAATGAAAGAACTAGATATTGAGGAAGACAGTTTCAAATTCCTTCTACTACCATACTGAACACTGAAGTATTAAAATGATGTGATATCTAAAACAAACAAACAAATAAGCAAACAAATAGAACATTAGCTGAATGGTATTACCACAGGTAATAGTTTTCAATGGAAACCATGACAACGGGGAACAGAAGCCTTGTAAAATAAAGGTGTGTATATGTGTGTGCACTTTGCCTTCTCAATGTATTTATCATACTGTGGCCTTGGCAAAAGCAAGAGCAGGAGAAAAACAAATAAATGATTCCACATCTTTTGGGGAAAAAACACAAAGCTTAAAAACAATTCAAAAAAATGGATGGTTTGCAGTTGTGTGGGTGGATTTGGTAAGAAGTCTAATTGTGTTACAGAGTGGAGGGCAATCTTGGCTAAAACAAAAGCGTATCTTTTGGGCTCAGAAGGCCTTACACTTCATTTTACCAGAATGAGAACTGGCAAAATCAGGGAGAGATGGTAGGGGATGATCAGAAGAATTTTAAAAGCGGAAAAAATATAGACCCCAGTGAAACTTGAGAAAGGCAGATATGAATAAAGAATAATTAAAACGTGCCTTGACATTGAATTTTTGACAGTCTCCACTAACCAAAATACAGCCTCTTAAATAGGGGCCAGCTTAGAGCTCGTGCAGAAGAGAGCAGGATGGTATACTCTTCAGGGCAGAGGCATATACTAGTCAATAGTAATCATGAAAGGTACTGATTAATGCTGGTTACTTGAATTCACTTTCAAATTTGAGACTGTAGAGTACTGACTAATTTCTGGACAGTGTAGGAGTGAGGTGCAGGGAAACAGAAACAAGGTAAGAAATAGGCACGTGAAAAGAAAGATGAACTTTTTTTTTTTTTTTTGAGACAGGGTCTCACTTTGTAGTTCAGGCTGGCTCTGAGCTTACTATGTAGCCCAGGCAAGCCTGGAACTCTGCAATTCTCCTGCCTCTGCCTTCCAAGTGAGTGCTGGGATTACAGGCATGAGCCACCATGCCTGGCACTGTGGTATGTGGTATTGATGGCTGGTGGGCATGAGTCCCCACGCCCAGCATTGTGTGTGGTTACCGGGATCGAACTCAGGGCCTTGCACTTGTAAGGCAGGCGCTGGAACCACTGGGCTAAATCTCTGGCCCAAGATGGCCTTATTTTGAGTCCTTTAATCACTCCTCTCAGGAGTCACTAGACTTGAATCCTGTCCATTCTGTAGCTCTGATGTCTCTGTGTGTTGATTTTTGATCTGGCTTGTTCTACTCTCATGCCCTATCAGTGACCCAAAGGACAGGCTAGAAAAAACCATGGATACTTACTGAAAAGCCTTCATCATTTTTTGTCCCTCCCCAGCAAAACTTCAAATTCTTTACTTCCCACTCCAGCTTCACTACGTGTTTGTGCTTTCTTTCAAGTGCCTGATTCTCATGTCTCCTTTTGCAGAATGACTCAGGTAAGAAACCTTGTCAGCTTCTCAAGACCTTGTCTCTAAATGGCTGGAAGTGTAACCCTGAGATAGAGTACTCCCCTGAGTTTTTTAGAGAAAGCATGATTTTGTGACTGTCCACATATCCTGGCTCAAACTTCCTTTTCTTCCTGGTAATTCAATAAATAATTCACTGTACCCTATAGTTTGTTGAAGGTGTCATGAGTTAAGGAAATTGCTCTAATGGGAATTTTTTCAAAACATTTGTCCATTTGAAAAAAACTATCAGTGTTATCTCTCCATCTGAAGCATTTGAATAACTTGAACTATGAGGAAGTGAGAATGATGATTGGTAATTGTCTTTACCCTGAGGCAGATTCTGAGGTGAAGATTTGTATCCAAGTGATTTATTAAGGAAGTGGATCCCAGAAGAAATTGATAAGGGAGTAGGGCATTGGGACAGGAAAAGAGAAATCAAGTGAAGAATGCTCCATCCATCAGACCAAGTTCCATATTAGGAAGCTTTGGCAAGTAACTGTGTAAGTGTAAGTTGAGTTGTCTGCAAGGTAATTGGGTGGAAGGTGGCTGTTCCAGTGTCCACTAAGGACTACCCTAAGGTTAGGAAAGTTTCTAGGCACGTCTGCTTCAACAGTCCCAGGATAATTCCCCAAAGAAACAAATGGGAGGGCATTTGGAGTCAGTATTATGGATCAAGAAAAAAAGGGATAAAACAATAAAAGAATTACGTGTAACTGAAAGGGGGTCTGCACAATTCAGCACATCAGTTAGTGCCTGAAATAGCTAGTGAGTGTTTAATATGCCACTGTGTTCTCATGGTATCCTCTGAGTTATGTCCGTTTCATACACTAAGAAACTCAAATATTCAGTAATTCCTAAGTATGTTCAAAAAAGGCCAATGACAGGGGCCGGAGTGTTAGCTCAGTGGTTCCGGCTCCGGCCTCTCCAGCACAAGGACCTGAGTTCGATCCCCGGTTACCACATATAATGCTGGGTGTGGAGACACGCCCACCAGCAATCAACACCGCATACCACAATGCTGGACATGGTGACTCACGTCTGTCATCCCAGCACTCGGGAGGCAGAGACAGGAGGATTGCTGAGTTCGCGGCGGCTTGCCTGGGCACCATAGTGAGCTCAGGGCCAGCCTGAACTACAAAGCGAGACCCTGTCTCAAAAATAAATAAATAAATAAAAATAAAAATTAAAAAAGGCCAATGACAGACAAAGACTCAAATGCTGGTCTGTCAAAGACCGTGGCTACAGTTACATTTTACTCCTACTATTTTCCTTAAAGGTGAGGGGATCAGTTAAGAAAGAAAGAAGAGACAGGGCTAAGATCAATAGGTAGGACAAATGACAAAATAGTTCATAAATAAAAATGTTGCTGTGAGTAGGGATTATTCTATGGCCAGAAGTGAAGGCGGAGAAGAAATTTAATAATCATTTTTCAGGTTCGTGAAAGGTTTTAACACAGAATAGATTGACCAGCTGTGCTCCAGTCTCGACATAGTAGCATAAAAAAGAAACCTCCTTGCTATTATAGCACTAGAGTTTTAAGTTGGACTGAAGCAAGTGTTCTCTAGCCAAAAAGGCTGCTGAGCACTGGAGTGAGATCCTATAAACTCAAATTAGAAGGAAAAGGAAAAAAAAAACAGGAAAGGAAAGAAAAGGGAAGATTAAATTCAGTCTGCCACATAGTGCAAATATCTGAGACAGCGTTACCTTGAGCACAGCTGCTTCCCACCTGCAACTTTCCACTTAAGGAAGGGCGAGTTTAAAAAAAGGTAGCAAATTTCTCTGTAGCTGAGGATGCTTGGAAACCTGATGACCTTCCAGAAACTATCACATGGGACACTTGAGCCAGGGAAGAGATGCGCCCTGGTCTGCTCGGGCAGTTTGATTCTTCCTGAGGGCTCTGTTCTTGTTGTTCCTTCCCACATACAGATCTCAAATGCCACTGTGTATGGAGATTTAACATTATTGATCAGTGTGGCCAGAATCAATGACTGCCGGGATAGCAGAGGGAACGGACTTTGGCCATTTACCTTGCACGGAGCTACACACCTTTTAATAATCTGTTTTTGATGTCTTCTGTTTGCTTACATTAATAAATATTCAAATTTCTAAAAACATGCAATGTATATAATATACAAATATATACATTCTTAATGATATACTTATGTTGTGTGTTTTATACAGATAAAACTTTTCCACTATTTCATAACAGATTCACTTATGGATGTGGTTTCTCCATAGCAACTCTGAAAGGGTGGAATTGTGAAATATCATTGGGCTCACAGCAAGTGTATCTGTGAAGGCTCTTTTTCAGCTATATTGTGGACTAAATATGTCTGATCTACTGAAGAAACTTGATCACAATTCAAATCTTTATTTTCTGGAAAACGAATTTTTGGATTCTGGATTTCAGAAATATTTCCATCCTCATAATGTTATGGTTTGGATCATAAATACCCTTCAAAACCTTTCGTGTTGAAGGCTTGAGTCACAGCTGACGGTCCTCTGAGAGGTATGGCCTCATGAAAGATCATTAGATCCTTGGGGGCACACCCATGAAAGGTTTATCGAGTGCCCTTCCCTGGACACCAGGACATGGATCCGTGTTGCCTGCTTCTATATTCACCATCCTGATGTTACCACAGGCTCCAAAGCAGCAGATCAACTGATAATGGATGGAAACCTCTGAAATACTGAGCCCAAATCAATTTTTTGTCTTTGTAATTTGCTTTCTTTTTCTTGCATTTTTCACAGCTGTATTAAGGTAACACACATAACTCTCAATGAAGGCCCGTGAAGCCAAGGGCCCAATTTCAATTGCTCCTTGAAGTTGCTAGTCCTTTAGCCAGAGCAGTGAATTGTTCTCTACGATAGAGAGTTCTTCTGCCTTCCACTTTAACAGCAGACGTTCGTAGCACTGGAGAACTTGTTCAAGATTATTAGTAAGCATCAACCATGTATTGGAAACTCATCATTCAGCCACTTATTATTATTATCCTTATCATTGCTATTGCTATTATTATAATATCATCATCATCATTTTGTGGTACAGGGATTATACCCAGGCCTTCCTGCATGTGCAGCAAATGCTTTGTCTCTGAGATGCACCTCTAGCCTCCCAGATGTATATTATCCTATATAGCCTTCTTAACAGCCTTGAGATTCTGGTACTATTATCATTGTTTGCAGAAGAAGAAACTATTTCAAAACAGTCAGTTGACTTGAAGGCCTATGAGTGACAAATGATGGATTTAGGTTGTACTATGGTTTAATGTCCATTCCCAAGTGTATGTTGAAATTTCATTACCATTATAATAATGTTAAGAAGTAGGACTGTAAAATGGCCTAATCACAGGCCAGGAGGGCTCCAACCTCTGAAGAGGTGAATGTTACTATTGTGGGAATGAGTTTGTTATGGCAGGATATTTGTTTCAAAAGAGCATGTTTCTCTTACCTTCTCCTGGGCTCTTCTGTGGAATAAGATGGCAAACTGGCCCTGGTGAGACATTGCCCTTTTCTCACTGAGTTCTCTACTTCCATAACTAAAAAGAAATAGTTTTTTTCCTTCATAAATTATCCATTATAAAGGGTGGTTAACATACAACTTTGCAATAGTATTTGTTATAGCAGTCACAATGGACACACAAAACAGGTTATGAGCTCCAGGTTGCCTGACCCTAAACCTTGATGACACTTGCTGGTCATATCTCTGATAATCCACCCTTCACTTCAGTTATTTTTCTTTGGAAAAGTTGTTCCTCACTGCCTGTGCCCTGTGCCATATCACACCATACCCCGCCATTTAGATCCTATTGTCTGTCTTAGGGTTGAGCCCAGATGGATTTAAACTAACCACTGTATTCTTTTCTTCTCCCCTATTTCTTCTGATTTATTACCCAGTTCAAAGACGAGTACGTCATTCAATATAGTCATCTGTGAATGAGCAGCTCACTTCTTTAGACTGTGTCCTATAAGAATACAAAAAAATGTGACATTTCCTCACATTTAGGAGACGGCATAGTTTTTCTGGGGTAACTACTGTGTGAGCTTCAGCTTGAAGGTACTGGGGCAGAAGACAGGGAATTCAGATCTCAGGGACAAGCCTTGGATTCCTGGACCTAGCCTTACCTAAAGTCAGAGCTAATTCTAGGTCCAATTGCAAACATATTTACTCCAACTACCCTTTTCTATTTGAGTTACTTTATGGATTTCATGTCACTTTCAGCATACAGAGTTGTAATGACACAGATACTCCCCTGGGAAATGTACCTTACTTTTTCCAAACCTCTGGTATGATGAGAATTGACTTCCAGAATCACATTCATGAAACAATTTAGCAACCTAATTAATCAAATTAGATTACATTCAGGCTATTCTCCTCACTAAGTGAGAAAGTTGCCACTTAAGATTTACAAAGATTCTGAAAAAAAAAACACATGAAAACAAAACAATGTTTTAGTGAATGTTTGAAGTTAGGCAGAAGAATATTTAAATGATGTCTTTCTCTGACAATTCTAGTTAATTGAAATTTTAATTCCAGTGGGAATAATAAAAATCCGGGGTTAAGTTTGTCTGAGAAGCAAAGTTCTCAAATTATTACATATACTTAATTTTACAATATGCATGTACACATTGGTTTCTCATTTGAGGCAATATATTAAAACATATGATAAATCTTAGGCAAAATGTGTCTCCCACTATTGTGATAATTACTGAGTATCTTTGGCCCCTTCCCATATGTATGCTGAGAACACATAGCTCTAGTTCTCAAAGTGGTATTAAAAAATCACATGTAAATTCAAATGCCTATCAGTACATGTTTAATTAAAAAAAGAAAAATTGGGAAATGACAGTGAAGAAAGAAAGCAAACTGGATAGAGAAGGCAGAACAGTGTTGGGAAAAGTCACCAATAAAGTCCCTTTTCAAGGGTCCCTTTACTCTGAAATTAAGGAATTTAAACTTCAGGATCTCTTATTTGTAAGGGTCTACAACTTTCCTTTTTCACTTTATTAACCTATCAATGAGTTGGGGAGCATTAGAATGGCCACAGAAATTGTGGGATCTGGTTAAGAGAAATCTGGTTGTCACTGTGGAGCTGCCCATGGAGGGGGGGCAGTGAGGCATAGAGTCACAAGCACACACCAGACTCGGGAGGTTTCTGGAAGGCTTCCATTTGAAGAATGCAGTATAGGGCATTATACAGCACAAGCAGTGGGAGGGGTTTGCTTAGTGGCTATTGGGATTGATATATGGTTGCCAGAGGAGGGGCCCAGCACTGGGGAGGACCAGGCAATCTCTGACCATGGTGTGCTCTCATTAGCTCAACGGTCACTTTTGTCTTGACTTAGTCTACTGAGGACCAAGGGCTCTCTCAGGACCTAGGAAACTGGCCTGAAGTGCAATTGGCTCAGCCAGACCTGGATTTCACCATCTTCTCCTCCCCTCTGTTTAGACTTGATGGCCTCTGCCAACAATATGACATTTTTATGGGTTTGATCAGATAGGATGACCTTAAAATTAACCTGTGAGTCTATGAACTTAACTGGGATCAGCCCATTGTGAGTCCCTCCCAAATGGAGCCCCAGATGTTTTTAAAGGTAACCACATCAAAGGACTAAGTCCATTTGGGACTATAGGTTTGGAGCACAGGTATCATGGAAGAGAGCCAAAGTTTGTCAAAGGGCATGCATAGTATTTTGAGTGAGTTAGTTAACAGCAGCAGCAGTGGTGATCTGGATGTGCAAGGTGATTGAAGCAGTGGTGGCTACAGAGTCTGCAGTAACTATGGACACAATGATGGTGATGATGGCTGAAGCCCCCATCATGTTTCTTGTGTGACCACGGCCTAGGAGTTGGAGGTGAGTGCAGCACACGGGAGGACCCCTAGCATTGGCCCTGGTATAGCGTGGGGGGTGCCAGAGGGACCAAAGCACAAGGTTGGTCATGGAGGTCCTATATCTTTCCAGGTGGTCTTACTGGGGCAGGTGTTGTGGTGCTGGGTGGTGTGAACGTGTTTTGGGCCATTCCTAAAGCAAGAGCCTCTTCACTTGGCCAATTGGCAGATCGGGTGGTGGTGTAGGGTTGGCATCTTTTACAAGGAGCCCCCAGGGGCATTCTTGATTCTGTGGGAAACCACAAGCATATCCTAGCCCTAGGATTAGCAGGGGATCAGGTCCCTTCCACTGTTATCTAATGGGTCTAATGGTGCCTGGGGGTGGATCTGAAGGAATTCCAGTGGTGAAGGGCTGGAGAGGTGGGATGATCATCAAGGGTGAGGAAATTAAGATGAAAAGAGCTAGATTGAGATGATCTTGAGGGGTTTGTAGGAGAGAGTCCTGAAGTTGTTTTTTGAGCATGGTTTTGAGAGTATGATTGGTGTGTTCTGATTGCCTGTCCTTGGGGTTATGGGGAATGCCTGTGCCATGGGCGATATGGTGGCACCAGAGGAAGTTTTGAAATGTCGTAGAGGCATAGGTGGGATCATTATCTGTCTTGATTTTGAAAAGGATACCCATTGTGCAGTAACAGTGTAGAAGGTGGGTGATGACCTGATGGAACTTTTCTCCGGTCTGGGCCATGGTGCAGAGGAACCCTGAATGAGTCTACCGTGACATGGATATATTTGAAACAGCCAAATGAGAGTTCATGGGTGACATCCATCTGCCAGACTGCATTAGCCTTGAGGCCTCAGGGGTTTATCCCTTGGCCTATTAGGGGACCTATTGGGCTTAGGGGGCCACAGGAGGAGCATGAACATACTAGCTGTTTATATTATGGTAGGGAACGTGACGGGAACATTTTTGAAGGACTTTTTGCTGACTGGTGAAAATGTCAATGACTTTGTATGGCCAAAGGAAGGTCTATATCAATGCTATGAGATGGGGTGGTAGCAGGAATGAGGCAGGAGATAGCTTTGTCAAAGAGGGCATTGCCCTGGTTACTGGTCCAGGTAATCGAGTATGTGACCGCAGATGTTGGATATATAGTAGGGATTGTCTCTGTCCTAAGAGAGTTTGAGTATGGAGCAGAAGTGTTTCTAGTGGAGATCCAGGGAGGGGGCAGAGAATTGCAAAGGGTAATCCAGGTAGTAGGTCAGCAATATATTTGCTGTCAACAAACAGGTTCAGGGGGCCTGACATGTTTTGGAGGGCCAGAATGATGGCTGCTAGTTCTTTGAGCTGTCGGGATCCCACAAGTGACTCTTTGATCAGGATCTTTAATGGTGAGTTGGCCTTGGAATATGGCCCATAGAGGGTGATCCTTTACTTGTGGGGGCTCCCTGCAGTAGTGGCTCCTAGGATAGGGGTAGAGATAAAAGGACTGACTAGCCAGCAGGGTTAGGGGTGGAGTAGTTGGATGATAGGGTGTTCAGGGTAGTGGTAGGTAATGGTGCCACCAGAGGACAGCAGGGCAGCAGCCAGCCCCTCATCAAAGGTGAGGGCAGTGTCTAGGGCTTGAGAAGATACAGGTAGGATAAGTGTGTCTAGGTCTTTTCCAGTGGTTTGAAGGGCCCACTCGCAGAGCCTAGTTATGAGGGCTCTGAGTAAGAGGGTAGTTTGGACTCAGTGTTGGAATGGGCTGTGTGCCCAATGAATCCATCTGAGGGGTCCGTTAGACTGCCACAAACATGCTATTGGGGCCCATGGGGAAGGAGGAGCATTAAGCCAAAAGAAGGCAGGGTTGAGTCATATCTATAAAGCAGGGCGTGGCACAGAGCGAGATTAACTTGTTGAAGATCGAGCCTTACCACAGGAGTAACCTCGTGGAGGGAGGAGGGAATCAAGGTTTCCTTTGAGCAGATCAAACAAAGGAGCAAGGTGGGCGGTTGGGATGTTAAACCATGGACATGCCCAATTTAGTTGACATAACACACACTGGAGCTGGGCAAGTGGGATTTGGTCAGGAAATGTTAGTTGGGGGTAAGGCATTTAGTTTGGGAGAGGTCAATTTGCACCCTGAGGAAGGTCGTGGGAGGAGCCCATTAGCCTTAAGTTAACTTGGAACCCATTAGCCTTAAGGTGACGCATCAGCATGGGTAAAAGGGTGGACAAAGTCATAGGGAAGGGGCCCACCAGCAAGAAGTCATCCATGTAAGAATAAAGAGTACACCAGAGGGGAACAGCAAGTGATGAGATTGTTGTAAGGACTGTGATTTGGCAGATGGCAGGGCTGTTTGTCATGCCATGGGGGAGAACCTTCAGTTGAAAGCATAGTGCATGATGGAAATTGTTGACAGGAGGGACTGAGAAAGCAAATCGAGGGCAATCATCAGGGTGTAATTGAATACAGAAAAAGCAATCTTTAAGATGGATAGCAACCGCAGCCTGATTAGTGGGCAAGGCTGACAGCAGGGGGAGTCCTAGCTGTGGTACCCCCAAGGGTTCTATGATGTTATCGATAGCCCGCAAATCACATAGAAACCTGAATGCTCCTGAGCATTTTTTAATGACAAATATGCACATGCTCCACGGGCTCACAGAAGGCTCAATGTGTTGGAAATGAAGTTGCTGTTGTACTAATTCATGGAGAGTGGTCAACTTTGTAGAGGCAGGAAGCTACTGCTCAACCCAAATGGGAGCCTTGGATTTCCATTTGAGTTTTAAGGGAAGGGAAGGTATGGGGAGAACAGCAGCCATTAGGTTTGAGGGGGGCAGACACTCATTCATGAGATCTCCATAAGATACCAGATCATCCGTGGTAATAATCATTCCCATTTTGTCTAAAAGATTGCACACCACAAGGTTATTAGACATGTCTTCCAGAATTATGGGACCTAATTGACCTTTATGACCATCTGGGTGTTGCCAGGGGACAGTACAAGTCATAGTCCACAAGGAACAGGTGCCACCCACCCCTCTGATGGGAGGTCCTTGGGTAATATAGGTCAGTCAGAGGGGATTCTTCTCTGCGCAGGATGGTTTTATCTGCTCCTGTATCAATTAACATTTTGAATTCTTTACCAGTGCAGAAAAGGGTCAGGCAAGGTTTTAAGACTTCTATGGGTGTTGTCCATAGAATAGTGGGAGAGGCAGAAAGAGCCTGGTTGAGGGGTTCCCTGCTTGTTGCTGGGGCTGGAGGGTGCCTGAATTTAGTTTAAAGGCCCAGAAGCAGTTGTGGAAGAAGGCTGCTGAGGCATTTGCAAAGGGCAGAGGAGGGTATCATCCTTGTGGTACCTGGGACAACATTTGTGTCTCTAATGATAACCTTGCTGGCACAGAGGGCACAAGGTATTGGGTCGGATAGTCTGGGAGCCTTGGTTTTGGGCAGGCACTGGGACCTGTGGGGTGGGGGCACTAGCTGGGGAGTCTCTTTCCAGATGACCCATCTGTCCACAACCCCAGCACCCTGGGGCTTGGGATATTGGAACAAAAGCGGCAGTGAAAGCTTCAGTAATCTGGGAGACAAGGATATCAGAGCCATGCCGTGGTGTGCTGATTATCTTTAGTGGCCAAAATCCAGTCATCGAACAGTTTACAGTCGATTGGGGCAATGGCTCTTTGATAAACCTCATGGCAGCCCTTGAAGAGAAGCTCCTTGATCACGGAATGTCTAGCATTGGGGTGGGGGACCCTAGGGGTTACTGCCTGGATTACTCTCTGACAAAAATCCAGGAAAGTTTCATTTGGTATTTGAACTAAGCAGGAGAGGGGTACTAGGCCTTACTGAATGGGCACTTTTTGTCAGGCCTTGAGCACACATCCCTGAACTTGATCAAAGTAAAGGGGCTGTTGTATGGCTTGTTGTGTTACTGGGGCAAACCTGCCAATTCCTTTAAGTGCCTTGGCTGTGATGGGGATAGGCAGGTTAGTCACCAAGTTGTGGGCTGCCTATTGGTCACATTCTTCAAAAAACATGGCCTTAAAGACTGAATAGTCTCCAGGGTTTAGGCAGGCATGGATAAGATCTAGCCAGTCCTTAGGACAGTTCATGGTTGTTTTGTTTTATTTTGTTATTTTGAGACAGGGTCTTGCTTTGTAGTTCAGCCTGGCCCTGAGCTCACTATGGAGCCCAGGCAAGCCTCAAACTCAGCAATCCTCCTACTTCTGACTCCTGAGTGCTGGGATTACAGGCGTGAGCCACCACGCCTGGCACTGTGGTGTGTGGTATTGATTGCTGGTGAGCATGAGGCACCACGCCTAGCATTGTATGTGGTTATCAGGATCAAACTCAGGACTTTGCACTTGCGAGGCAGGCTCCGGATCCACTGAGCTAAATCTCCAGCCCAGGACAGTTCATGTTTGAGGAGAAGTTATCTCGAAGCTGGAGGAAACGAGGCTTTGAGGGCTGTGTTCTGTGATCCTCTGACGAAGGTCCTTCCAAACCCTTAGGGGATATGGAGGCCCCGGCAGCTATAGTGGCTGGGTAAAGGGGTTGGTAGAGGAGTGGGACATGTATGGTAGGGGTAGTGCAGTATGGGAAAAGACGGGGGCTCGTACACGGTGTGGGAAGAACATCAGTAGAGGGTGGCGCTGGCGGTTTAAGGGGTGGAGCGGAAGGAGGGGCCGGTGATTCGTCAGGGGCGGTGCCTGGCCAGGAAGAGGCGCCACACCATCTTGAGGTCCGCCTGTGTGTCGCCCTGAAGAGAAGGGGCACTGGCACCATTCTGGGGTTGAAAAGAGGAGTAGAGGATATTTCCCATTATGAGGTGAGGTTGGTGGAAAGAAGGGGCCTGCTGAGCCTCAGGGAGAAGGGATTCCCCATGGAGGTGGGGTCACTCACCTGAGAGGAAGTGGCCTGCTGAGCCACAGGGGCCTGAGAGGAAGCGGTTGCTGAGACGCAGGGAGGAGGGTTTCTTCACGGAGGTGGGGGCACTCACCCAAGAGGCGAGGTGGAGGATTACCTGAGGGCCCCACATTTGGCCTCCAGTTGTTGTTGCGGAGCTGTGCAAGGGAGGGTGAGGCACAGAGTCACAAACGCACACCAGACTCTGCGGAGGTTTCTGGAAGGCTTCCGTTTAATGAATGCGGTGTAGGGCTTTATATAGCATGAGCACTGGGAGGGATGTGCAGTGGCTATTGGGATTGGTCTCTGGTTGTCAGAGGAGGGCCCGATGTTGGGGAGGACCGGGCTGTCTCCGGTGGTGGTGCCTCATTAGCTCAGTGTTTGCTTTTGTCTGGACTTAGTTTACTGAGGACCAAGGGCTCTCTCAGGACCTAGAGAACTGGCCTGTAGTGCAATTGGCTCAGGCAGACCTGGATTTCACCGTCAGTTAAAATGGGGGACATTTATGTGGGTTATAGACTCTTCCATATTCAGTCAAGCAACTGCTAGCCATATCTCAACTAAATACAGTTAGGAGCATACATTCTATCAAATGTGCCAACTCAAATGGCACTGTGACAAGAAGCTGCTTGGTCAGAGATCTTAGTAGAATGCTGTGTAACACTAGAAGTACAGTATATGTACAATGTAGGAAAACCTGGGTTTGAAAGATAACCTATGGACAATTATCATAAAATTGTCAGCAGGTGATTGAGTTCTTATCAATATGAAGTGAAATAGAAAATTTGCTCCTCTTGGGAATATAATAAATGAGACTGCTCATGCAATTCTTTTTATTAGTACATGCTTACAGTACATGCATTTTACAGTCATCTCGGGGAGAGGATACATGTACATAATACAATTTACTTGCTTCCCTTTTTAATCCTCTTCCCAGCCCTCCTCCGTCCCTCCTCTAATTACCCTTTCCCCATTTTCCTTCTTGTTGATATTATTAATCTCAGCTTGTGTTTGTGGCATATAATGTTTCCACTCACTGGAGTTATTAGGTTCCTGTGTATGGCAGATCCTTAGTCTACTTATTTCCTCTTCTGTTCCCTGTGCCCTTTGCTCTTGGTCTCTTGGACCCCTTCCCATTCGCAAGAGATCCCAACCCTTTTCCACTTTATCCACCCTGCATTATTCTCTGTTTGTACCTTGACCCACTCAAATGAGAGATACCATTGATATTTAAGCCTATGTGTCTGGGTGTCAGCATTATATTTTCTAAGTGCATCTATTTTTCCTTTATAGCTGAATAATATTCCATTATATGTAGATAACACATTTTTTTTACCCATTCATGTGTTGATTGGCATAGAGCCTGCTTTTGTGTTTCAGCTATTATGCATTGTGCTGCTATAAATGTTGGTATGGATGTATCACTATAGTTTGACATCTCACGAGCTTTGTGAATGATACCTAGAAAGGGATAGTTGGGTCATATGGAATTTCTATTTGAGAAATGCAGAGAAAAGACTGAATTCTTTTTCACTGTCTTGTAGACAGTGTACAGTTTTCAATCTAATCAAGCTAATGAAAATTTACAATACTCCCAGAAATTTTTTCAAGTGACTTTGTATCTCTTCCCCCTGCCATAGCCCTGTCCTATGGTCAAGTGAACCCCTGATCTGTTTTCTGTTGAAATTGGCCAGCTGTATTTCTAAGAAACTTTTATGAATGGAATCTATATGTAATTGTTCTGGGATTCACCCATACTCTTTTTTTTTTTTGTATCGGTGGTTTCTTCTTCTGTATTACCAAGCAGTATTCTTCTGCATAGCAATTTGATGGCCTATTCATATTGCTGTGCTGAACACTTGTACTACTTACAGTTTGTGACTATTACAAATGAGGTGACCCTGACCATTTGTGTACAAGACTTTGTACTGACATAGACTTCAATTGTCTTGAAGAAATACTTGAAAGTTGATTACTTGTACCATATATGCATGTATGTTTCACTCTTTAAGAAACTTTTTGAACAGTTTTGCAAGTAACTGAGCCATTTTGCATTCTCATCAACTGTGTGTGTGAGAGTCCCATTTGCTTGAGATCGTTGCTGTAACCAGTTAAAATTTTAAACCATTTCTGTAAGGCTGTAATGCTGTCTCATTATGGTTTTAATTTACTGTTACTGAGATCTTTCTGTGTGGTTACTTTTCATTCATAGATCTTCTTTGGTGTGGTGTCTGTTTGAGATTTTTCCTTACTGTTTGTTCCTTTATTACTGAGTTCTTTTAAAAAATTGTTTTTTATACGAGTCCTTACTCAGATTTATGACTTGCAGTCTATACATTTTCATTCCACTAACAAGGTATTTTAAAAAATCAGACTTTAAAAAAATTGATGTATTATTTAACAATATTTTCCTATGTAGATTATAATTTGGACATCCTGTCTAAGAAATCTTTACCTAAGCAAAGTTGCAAAAGTTTTCTCCTAAAAGTTTTACATTTAGGTCAATGACTCATGTTGAGTTAATTTTATGGTGTGAGATATGATCAAAGTTTATTTTTTTTCTTGCATATGTATATATCCAATTATTCCAGCACCATTTGTTGAAAAGACTAATCTTTCTCTACTGAATTGCCTTTGAAACTTTGTCAAAATCATTTGCCTGTATATGTGTGCGTCTATTTCTGGACTTTCTTCTGTTCTGTTCATATATTTGTCTGTCTTTACACCACTACCAAACTGTCTTGATTATTGTAGCTTCATAATACATGCTAGGTCTCTAAATTTGTTCATCTTTTTTCAAAGTTGTTTTGTCTATTCTAGGTCCTCTGAATTTTTTATATCAATTTTAGAATAAGTCAGTTAATTTCTACAAAAAGAGCCTGCTAGAATTTTAATTTGGATTGGTTTAATCTATGGGTTGGTTGGGGGAGAGTGGATTTTTTTTTTTTTTTTAGGACTACTGAGTTTTCTGACCAGTGAACACAGAATATTTTACCATTTATTTAGGATTTCCTTTGCTTACCCTCAGAAGTGTTTTGTGGTTTCAGCACATGGGTCTTCCACACTTTTTCTAGATTTAGTCCTAATTGTTTCATATTTTTAATGTCACTTATAATTGTTGAAAAATTTTAAAATTTCTGATGATTCATTGCTACTCTATAGAAATCCAATAGATCTTTTGTATAATAATCTTTTATTTTGAAACATTGTCTCAATTAACTTAAAAGTTCTAGTGGTAGTTTATAAATTCTAGTAGGTTTTCCACATGAATAATTATGTCACTTGTGACTGTTTCTCTTTTTTCCAGTTTGAGTGTTTTTATGTTTCTTTATTCCAATTCTGTGTTGAAGACATCTTAGGAAAGTGGAGAACCTGCTTTGTTTTCATTTTAAAGTTACATTTAAAGTTAGCTATATATTTGTAGATGCCCTTAAATCAAGAAAGTTCTTTTTTAATCTTATTTCTAGTTTTCTGAGTTTTTTTTAAAAATAAGGAATGCATTTAGATTTTTGTCAAATGTTTTCTTCTGCACTTATTGAAATGCTTATCTTTCCTTTACTTGCTTCTTTACCATGATACATCGATACATTTTCTGTCAATCTGGTCTTGCACACTTTATTGGCGTTTGCTCAAATCTTGATATGAGCTTTCTCATCAATTTGTATGAAAGATGTGTGTAATTTTCTTTTCTAGTAATATTTTCATGTCAAAGTAATTTTGAACTCATACTTGGAAAAAATCTTGTCAACTATTTGGAAGTATTTGTGTATAGTTTTTATTATTTTTATTACTTTATTCAGTGAAGCAGTATGGGTTTCAGTCCTATTGGCAGGAAGTTTTATAGGAACTGTTAATTCATTGTATTTAATAGATTGCCCGATATTCATGTCACCTGGTATTTTTTGTGAGCAAACAGTAATTTGTTTTATTCATGAAATTTATGCACTCTATCTAAATTATAAAGTTGTGTATAATATTCCTCTTGGTTATATTTTGATATTTATAAAATCTGAAGCAATATCACTACTTGCATTCCTGCTATTGACAATGTTTATCGCCCTTTGTGCTCCTGATTGGTCTGGTTAGAGATTAATTTTTTCAAAGAAAGCAATGAATGAAAGTCTTCATTTTGCTTTCATTTGTAAAAGACCTTTTCACTAGGTATAGAATTCTATACTTACAGACTTTTCCTTTCAGTATTTTAAAGATTTTGCCCTACTGTGATTTATTCCTCTTGTATTGTTCACAATAGACATCTGTTATCTTGTTTTTCTTTCTCTATACATAGTATGCATTTCTGCTTCTGCTTTTAAAGTTTTCTATTTATATAATTTTTGTTGAATTTCATAACTATTATACACCTTATTATTATTTTCTTCATTTATTTTGTTAAGATACTTGTTTTTGAGCCTAGTGAAATTTCAGTTTTGTCCAAATTTGGAAAATTTTAAACATAATTTCTTCAAATATTTACCCCTATTATTATTTCAATTATTGGTTTTTTCAATTGTGTGAATTGTCCCACACCTTGTTGATTCAATGTCCAGTTTCTACAAGTTGTGCTTTCTCTGCCTGGTGGTTGTAGTCCAGTGGTAGAGTGCATGCTGAGTATGTGGGAAGCCTTAAGTTCAAGCCCCAAAACAAAACAAAACAAAACAAGGAAAGAAAAAGAAACCACACTGCATGTTCTCTTTGGGGTCACTCCCACTGTTATGCCTTCAGATTCACTAATCTTTTCTTCTGTAATATCTAATCTGCTATCAATCCCAGGAAGTGTAAATTTTTGGGATCACACAGTTTAGTTTGAGTCACTACAAGTTTGAATTGGATCTTTTTCAGACCATACTTTTTTCTGACTAACTTTCCGAACATATGGAATATAGTTATAATAACCATTTTAATATCCTTCTCTGCTAACTGCAACATCTGTGGTTAGTTCTTAATAAGATCCAATTGATTGATTTATCCCCTCATTATGGATCATACTCTCATTTCTTCGTGTGTCTGGAAATTTTTGATTAGATGCCAGATATTGTAAATTATATCTTGTGGGATGTTGACTATTTTTGTGTTCCTGTAAATATTGAGCTTTATTCCAGGACATAGTTAAGTTACATGGAAACTATTTGAATTCTTCTGGTCTTGCTTTTAAGAACTGGTGGGTGGAATGGAGCAGTGTTAATCACAAGCTCATTATTCTCCACTAGGGAAACCAGACTTTCCTGACTACTATACTCCATGAATTGTGTATCTTGGAGTTTTTCAGTTTGCCTCATGGGTGTAGACACTATTCTCAATCTGAGTGTTCACTGAACATTGTTACTTTTCAGGTTTTTGGTAGGTGCTTTCCTCTCTGTCATCCGTTGCTCACATGAATGTCCTAAAGTACTCAGGGGAAATTGTGCCTTGATCTGGCATCCTCTCTTTCCAGCTCTTTCCTCTATGTTCTCTGTGCTGTGAATTCCAGCTGGATTCTTTAAGATAAGAGTGAAAAATAAAAGAATCTTCCAGAGACCATAAAGAGGGTTCAGGGATGCAGTATGGGTGCATGACAATTTGAGCAATCATCCAGTTTCCATCTCAGAACTAGTTAAGGAAGAAGAAAAAAAAAGTTGCATTTTACAACTCAGACTGGTGCCTTAGCTACAATGTCAGAAGGCCTGGGAGCTGAATCTTACAGAACCAAAATACTCAACAGTTGTTGATATTTTTTCTAATAGGAGATTTCTGTTATTTTAGTAAACAGAAAGACTACATAAAAATGTCAAAAAGAAACTACATTTGAAGGAAAAAATAGAAACTGACTCACTACAGGGACCTATTGGGGATAATTTTCCAGAGCCTGTGGTAGATCGGGAAGGCTGATTTAAAGTTATTGTTTTTTTGCAAATTCTGCAAGAAAAAGAAAAGAAAAGAAAAGACCAAACAAAGAATTTTGTTTCCCCTGGCCTTGCCAGTAGTGGAAAAGTTCCTTTCATGCTATAATCTCATGTAAACTGCAAAAGTGGAGCTTAGTCTTTGAATTCCTCAATCCTCCTTTTCCTAGTATAGATTAATATTAATGAAAAAATACCAAATGCTATCATTTCAAATAATGTTTTAATTTTTGATTTGTAGTCTGGCAGTGGATCACAGAAACTTTAGCTTGTCTGGTACCCTACTGCCATCGGTCAGCGAGGTCTGAACTTTCCCATTTGACACCTGTTCAAATCTGAGGCCGTTGATTAATTCATGGTGAAAGAGTATCATTTTTCACTTCTGTATTTTTCCAGCCAGATCTATGCATTCTTGAAATATTTTTCCCTTGGGAGATATTAATTGGGCTTGGAGTGAATTGTGAGTAAATAAATGTTCAATACTTTGATACTGCTGTACTTTCTTACAAAAACAACTCTTTACTTGACATTTTTCATCAAAAGAGATATTTTCAAATGTTAAATTCACTTAACATCACACCAAGAATTATTGTATTATCTTTGAATTTTATCAGTGGTTTTCTAGTCATGCACATACTTGTGATTCTTAACTTGCATAAACATACCTCTGATTAAAATCTAACCAATTTAAAATTTACAGATCCTTGTTAGAAAAGAATTTCAAATAGTTTCAACAACACCAACAGAAAAGGTTAAATATAGATAGTAAAAGTAAATGAGCATGGGATAATGGCCTGGCTTTTTACATTTTTGGAAGGCTAGTCCATCTTTTGAGACTTCAAAGTGTCCAGATCTTCTTCAAATTAAGCTTTCAGGGTGATGTCATTTTTCCTCCTCTGTATCAATTTTGGAGTTAGTTGCTGTGAGAACAGAATTGCTAAATTTGTAATTAGTTTACCACTGAGCAAGTATTATATTGAAGTGTGGTCACATTCCCTGTCAATCACTTGGTCAACATTTTTGGTGTTGATGGTTGCTGGCCAGATTAATTTTTGTTTATGTGTTGATAGGAAAAATCAGTGGTGTGGACCTTAGATACTGGCAATAGTGTGCAAAGTATTCCCTTACTTTTGCCTTCTCACTGGGTTCCTAGGCACAGAAAATAATGCAGATTTGCTAGCTCTTGTTTTTTAGTTATCTTAGGCTAGGTGTCCTCAGCATTGATGATTTCTAAACACTTGGAGCTTAACCTGGAAATCCTGAGTTATGTAGAGCATTACCCTAAATCTTTACAGTGTCTTTAGATTTAATGCTATTTTTCTCTTGCTCTTTCCCAACAAACTTGGAGGGCTTATTAATCTCTAGGGTCCAATCATTTGCAAAGAAATAATTAGCTTCTGTTTTCTTGAGGTCAAGGACAGCATTTAAGCTCAGTGATTAGGGAAAATACTTTCATATTATCTTTCTAAGAGTGTAAAGAAAGATAAACAAGAGAGGAGAAAGTTGATTTACAGAGCAGAGTTGGGGCATGCACCGTGCCACAAAACTTTAGAATTGCAGAACACCATAAGGGTATAGGAACAATGCGATGGGCTGACTGCCCACCAATAAAATAGACAGAAAACACAATTATTTGGTGTCTGAGGACTTTTTTTTTTTGAGACAGGGTCTCACTTTGTAGTTCCCACTGGCCATGAGCTCACTATGTAGCCCAGGCAATCCTGGAACTCAGCAAACCTCCTGTCTCCGCCTCCCAAGCACTGGATTACAGGTTTGAGCTACCATGCCCGGCACTGTGGTATGTGATACTAATTGCTGGTGGGCGTGAGTCACCACGCCCAGCATTGTTGTATGTGGTTATCCTGGATGAACCAGGGCCCTTGCGCTTGATAGGCAGGCTTTGGAAGCACTGAGCTAAATCTCCGGCCCTCTGAGGACTTTTTAAGGGAAAAAATACTGTATGTGTTCTTTTAGTCCTACCCTATTATGATAAAATGTAAAACTGAGTCCTAAATGAAAAGAGACTTAGTTAAGATCATGTAAAAATCAGAATTTTTTTTTAGACAGGCTCTCCCTATGTACTTCAGGTTAGCTTTGATTCACTATGTAGCACAGGCTGGCCTGGAACTCAGAGTGATCCTACTGCCTCTGCCTCCTGAGTGCTGGGACTACAGGTATGCACCACCATGCCTGGCTTGTATCCACTCTTCTTATAATTGGCAATTACTACTTTTTTTTTTTTTTTTTTTGAGACAGGGTCTCGCTTTGTAGTTCAGGCTGGCTCTGAGCTCACTATGTAGCCCAGGCAAGCCTCGAACTCAGCAATCCACCTGTCTCTGCCTCCTGAGTGCTGGGATTACAGGTGTGAGCCACCACACCTGGCACTGTGGGATGTGGTATTGATTGCTGGTGGGCATGAGTCTCCACGCCCAGCATTGTATGTGGTTACTGGGGATCGAACTCAGGACCTTGCGCTTGCGAGGCAGGCGCCAGAACCACTGAGCTAACCCTCCAGCTCAATTGCTACAGTTTTTAGGCCTGTGAACTCCAGGTCTTTAATATATCAATCTAAGGAATGTTAGTTTTTTTTTCCTATTTTGAATTTGTGCATGATAATCCTGATGGGTAGGTAGATAATAGCTTCACCTCTCTCAAGTTCTTAGATTTTTTTGAGCATGAAATTTTATTAATTTTAAGGAAAATGCCTTCTATCATCATCATGGCAGATAAGAAGGGTGAGTTGCTATTGTTCAGTTCTTCTAGAATTTGATGTATCATAACTGATCTGCTTCTACTGCTTCTCTTTGCTTTGTTTAATGACCATTTTTCTATCTATAGAAGAGGAGATTAAAAGAATATGGGAAAGGATATAACTATGAAAACAAGGGTATAATTTATGTAAGTTAAATACCTGAATACTATCATTTGAGATGCTTTATGATCTTGCCAATTTATTTTGCCAGCTATGACCCATTCTGTATCTCTTTGCATGTAGTTAATCCAGCAACCAAATGATTCAGTATTTTCAAATACACTATTGTTTATATACCTCTAGACTCATTCTCATGCAGCCTACTCCCAACATTCCCTATTCCCAACACTTTTTAAAATTAAATTTTGACTTAGTGGGGTTACTTGAAAATCAGACAATGAGATAAGTTTTTAATGTTCAAGTATTTACTAGAAGAAAAAAGTAGGAGAATGGGTAAGTGAAGCTAAGAGAGAAACTTTCCTTTTTGAAGAACAAGTTCTCAAGCTGGCTGCTGGTTCCAGGAAACAGCTATAGCAGAATCCCATGGAGGAAACTCTGAGAGACCATGTAAGTTACTCCACCTTCCAATTATCCTAACAAGGGTCACAGAAGCTACAGTATTTATGTAGCAATGTGCTGCAGATATTGTTGGAGAGTTACTCCTGGAGGCAATAATTTCAGAACTTTGCAACCTGTTGAGCAGGTGGCAGAGTAAGTTGAAGCAGTAAAAGGACACCTTCAACAAAGAAATGCTGGCACCTGAAGTAGAAGTTGGGCCAAGTGCAAACACATGCTAACAGGGAGGTGCTAGGAGAGGCATTGGTACCATCTGCTGCAAAACTGTGCCCAAAAGGAAAGGTGGCATAGAAAGGTAGCTAGGCTACAGTTAAAAAGCAACCCCTAAAAGGCTCAATACCACAAAAATTTACTTTCCACTCATGGTGATCAGGAGACTTCTGTGGATTATATTAACCTTGAAACTCTGTGTGATGAAAACTTGGTGGCTTGATGCTACCTCAGAGGGAAAGGTGAGTTCTTATGTTGGCAGAGGAAGCAGTTGATCTCTGGTGATTTGGATGACTAATTCTACTTACAAGTTACTCCTCCAATCACTTTCCTGGCCTCCATCCACCAGAGGTTTTTGTCATGTGATCTTCCATGAACCTGGACAACAGAGAAACAAAAGCCTAATGATTACCATGAGAGAAAACTAATGATAATTTCAAATGGATCAATGAAGTAGGTGGAAAAGTAGCCAAGAGAAATTGAAGACATAATGAGTTTTGCATAAATTTAAAATGATTGCTAAATAACACACCAAAGTACTAGGAAAGAGACAAGTTTAAACTCTTAGAGCTGAAAAGTTTGATATGACAAAAATATTATGAGTGCAAAATCTTAAAGTATTAACAGAGGAACAGAATGGTAATTTTGTTGATATATTAACAGTATATATATTTTTGATATATTAAGATCTCAGTGGCAGAAATTTTGTACATAGATCAATGAGCATGAAAACAGATAATTCACAGATAACTGTAGTCATTTGGCTGATAAAACAGTGATTAGAGATGTTATGAGTTGAAAGTTGGTTAAATCAGAGCATATCTTGTGACCTGTTTGCGATTGCTTGGGAATGTAAAATCTCTCTCTGTGTATGAGTATGAAAGGTTGTGTGCTGGAGCTGCTGTAGCATTTGAAAATTTTGGAAGATGAGGCAAAGCCATGGAGAAGAAGTAGAGTGAGTATGTTCAGAGCTAGATCCATAGATGGTTCAGTGAAATAAAACAAACTAACTAAAATAAATCGAGTTTATTTCCTTAGGCAACTTTGTACTAGTGCCTACCTAAGATGAGTCTTTTCCTCTCCTTTAATAGTCTTACATTTAGTTGACACAAGCACTTTTGTAGTAAAGAGTTTCTTATAAATACTATTTAGTTTATAATCAAATATTTAAAAAGAAATTACAACAGGGGCTTGGATATATAAATGAGATATTTATTATTTTTTTCTTTTCTTTTTTGACACAGGGTCTCACTATGTAATTCAGGCTGACCTTGAACTCACCATGTAAGTCAAGCCATACTTAAATTCATGGTGATGCTTCTGCCTCAGTCTCCTGTGTGCTGGGACTACAGGAGTGTACCACCACACCTGCCCAACTGAGATGTTTCTAAATGTTATGCAAGACAGCTGTTAAAAACAGTAATAGTGGTAGCCAGGTGTGGTGACTCACATCTGTAATCCCAGCACCCAGGAGGCAGAGGCAGAAAGATTGCTGAGTTCAAGGCTTGCCTGGGCTACATAGTGAGTTCAGGGCCAGCCTGAACTACAAAGTGAGACCCTGTTTAAAAAAAAAAAAAAAGTAATACTAGTGGTTGAGCTATTTGTGTTCATGAAGATGATCCAGAGTAGGAAAAAATATTAAATTGCAGAAAAGCATATAAAGTATGCTTTATTTATATTAAAGAAAAAAGTACCGTTTAATGTGTGGACTGAAATCTATAAAGTAGAAAAAGTAATTATTTCCAAAGAATGGGGTTATGGGGAGGGCTCCACTTTCTGTTTTACACAGTTTTGGAAATACTTTATATTTGTCTTTAGATGGTAAAGTTTTGAAGATTAAGGTTAACGTCATCTTTCATTTATCCAGATTGCCTGCTCATATTAGGTCACAGATAAATGTTTGTGGCGTTTATAAGCATGAAAAAGGAAAATACATAATTAAGCAGAGAATTTTACTTCATAGAATAAAGAAAGGTGAAGGAACCCTATGTGTCTACTAAAGGCAAATTTCAAATATTGCCAATTCCATAAGCTTTGAAAAACCATTTAGATTATGACTCTACCCTATACCATAATTCTGCTTGGTTTTTTGCAGATAAAATTATTTAGGTAGTGAGAACTCTGAAATTTTCACTGAACATTTTATTTTTTGTAGAGGATATATCAAAATAAATTAAGGTTATGCTACAGTAACAAATAGCTCCCAAAGCTCAATGATTTCAAAGAACAGAAATTTGTTTCTTAAAAATAATGTATTTCCAAAATAAATTAATAGTAAATCTTCACTCTAAGAATGCAGATAGAAAATTTGTGTTAGTTGGTTTTCCCTTGTAAGACAAAGTAATCAACACTCAAGCTTAAAGGAGGAAAGGTTGATTTGGTTCAGAGTTTATATAGAATTTGTCCATTGTTAGCTGGCTCCAAGGTAAGATAGCATGGCAGAGAAGCAAAGCAGAGAAAAAACGTTCATGGTGGGCAGAAGGCAGCAAGGTAGTGAAGTAGGAAAGAAGCAGCAGCAAGTGAAACAGCAGTTCTCTTTCTGTCCCTTACATTCTATCCAGGCTACATGCCCTTAGCGGAGGTAACACTCACATCCATGATGGGTCCCAATATCCATACTCAGAACTAAGCCAAACCAATCAGAATTCCAGTATCATCATGTACTCCAGATTCAGCTACTTCTGAAAAGCCCCACCTATGACCACATGAGGCTTTATGGGGACATCTAGACACAAGGCATAGCAACCTGTATCCGTGATAAGAGTGAAAAGAAAAAGTATTCATGGTAAATTGCAAAATGGTCATTTAAAGTGGTGTCTAGAAGTGAAACACACCCTTATATTTCACTGAATTAGGTGAGTTATGTGACCACATCTCTTTGCAAGATGACAAGGCAATGTCAGCTTACCTCATGGGTATTCCAAGGAATGCAAGAAGACAGGGTTTCCCTCCATGCAATAGTTCTTGCATGTACTTATTTTTCAACATCCCAATCTGGTCTCCTTATCTTAATGGCAATATATTTATGTTCATATCTTGATCACCTGCCTATAAAGTGCTTCCTCACACACTTCCTTTTACCTGTTAACAGTGGGTTGACAATTTTCTTTGAAATAAAAATTTTCTTGACTCATTAATTGTTCTTTTCAGATAATGCAAAGCAACTCAGGATAGTCCATGTTCCCTGGGGTGAATTTGGGACCCAAAAATATCAAGGTGAGAATATTTTTTTTTTTTTTTTTGCTTTTTGGAGACAGGGTCTCGCTTTGTAGTTCAGGCTGGCCCTGAGCTCACTATGGTGCCCAGGCAAGCTGCCGCAAACTCAGCAATCCTCCCGTCTCTGCCTCCCGAGTGCTGGGATTACAGGCGTGAGCCACCATGCCCAGCATTATATGTGGTTACCGGGGATCGAACTCAGGTCCTTGCGCTTGCAAGGCAGGCGCCGGAACCACTGAGCTAACCCTCCGGCCCAAGGTGAGAATATTTTTTATGATTAAAATTATAAAGTAAATGCTTATATTTGGAAAAGTCGATTTTATTTCACAAGGTTTGAGCAGTATGAGTTCATTTTTTCATTAATAATGTGTGTGTAAATTATATAACTATGAAATGAACTGCCCTAAGTAAACTATGAGTTATCTTTACTCATTAATTTGAATTCTAGCATATATGAGTTCCCTGTTCATTTTTTGGCATCATTCTAACATAATTTATTTCTAAAATAATATTTTTTGTTTGTTTTGTTTATGGAAAAGATGTCCTTCTATATATTTTCTGTTCAAATGTCATTTTTTTGATACAGCCATTTAAAGTTCTATTGGTAAATTCACACATTTTGTAGAAATAAATTTGAAGTGACCTTGATGAACACTATTGGAAGTAAAAAGAACCTAGAGCATTATATTATCCAAGAATAAATTTAACACCTTATTTACCAGGTAGAAAAAGCATGCCATATTCAGCCCTAGCAATGGCTAAAGCTTCCCTTATATAGTGAATCCTTTGCAATGTTATATTATTGTGAGGCATGTATTTGTCTAACAGAATGAGAATGATTAAATGTGCTGTTGTTAAGAAATAGGATATTATTGTGTTTATACTTTAAGTCATAAGAATTTGGAAATGTCAGAAAATGGCATAAAAGGTAGGTTAGGACTATTTAAAACAATATGTACAAAAGAGAAATAACACACTGTGAAAGGTATTATCACTGTGTGCTGGGGTTAGCTTAATTCCTTTATATTGTTGCTTTATATTATTATTTTTGTTGGAAGTGTTTTGTTTTAGGTGCTTAGAACA